>CAUYRH010055579.1:0-33423 GCA_963574655.1 Perodicticus potto | reverse complement strand
GTAAGAATCTTTATCTCTTCCTCATATTTGTCTTCTTTTTGAGAATACTTTTCTTCAGCAGCGCTCAGACACTTCAGGTTCTGGTCCATCAGTCTGATCTGCTCATCCATCTCTCGGCAACGGGACTCTGCCAGCTCGGCTAGTTCCTCTGTGCGTTCCAAGTCTCCTTCAATAATCACCAACTTACGAGCCACCTCTTCATATTTCCTATCTGCTTCTTCTGCAATATGCTTCGCTTCTTTGAGCTGGATTTCCTGGAGTTCCATCTTTTCTTCATCTTTTAAGGCTTAGTTTTCAATAACCTTCATACCTCTCTCACTCTCGTCAGCAGCTTTTTCTGCTTCCTCCAACTTTTGCAGGGCAGTGGCTAGGCGCTCTTGGGCACGATCCAGCTCCTCTTCAACCAGCTGGATCCTGCAGTTCAAGGAGGCCACCTCAGCCTCGGCCTGCTCCCGAGCCCGCCTTTCTCCCTCTACTTCCCGCTGGAGGCGCTCGGCTCTCTCCTCTGCATCATTGGCCTGCTGCTGCAGAACTTGAATCTTGCGCTTCACCGCCTCGATGGTGGTGATCCCAGCCATGGTGCCTACACTGATCCCGCTCGCGCCTCGGCGCCTGCCTCCTCCGCTCGGCATTCTAGCCGCTCCTCAATAATCCATAAATTTTTAATCATGTGCCATACTGAGTAGTTTAATGAAATCTCTCTCCTTCCTGTTTCACCCCACTGGGCAACTGAACCATCCCACACACCTGCAAGGAGAAGCAGAGCTACAAACTTACGTACAAATACTTGCCACTGAGTTATAAATTACTGGCTATGCAGCAATAGCAAAATAAGTTATAGGCAGATTAGCACTGACACCAACACTGAAACAGCAATATAAATAAAATTAGTTCTGCTTCCATAAAAAATCAAAGGCTCTGATTTCCAAACTTAACACTAAAGAGTAATAAAATTGTTATGATAAACACACCACTGAAAAACATTAGACCTTTCCTTTAATTACCTTTCATACTTATATGTAATTACAGTCCTGCTACTATGATAACTGACAGAAAAGGTTCAAATAATTAAAATAACTCCAATTGATTCTTTAGAAATAAAAAGGGATGTGTGTATAAGGAACACTGCAATTAATAATGTCAAATCCTCTGAAATATGAAAATTCAATCAAACTTAAATGGCAAATGCTGAGTTTTTTCAATGCTTAGCACCTAAATATGTAGTTTATAGATCTGGCTAAAAGAATCAAAAAAGAAAAAAACACATCATCCCACACAAAAACATAAGAGAAACCCAATTCTTATATAAGTCAACAGACATGAATATTTTTCTCATTCTAAACAATGACACAAATGCATAATGCTTGCAAAAAGGGTCTAAACTACAACAAAACACATGTAAAACAAAACCTAAAACTAAAACATTAGATAACCAAGAAGATAACTATGATAGCTTCCAAAAGACAATTTTTTCACCTAATTTAGGCTGGGTTGATTAACTGAATATGGACCTTTAATTTGAATGTCACTATAGCCAAAATTAAAATTTAGGGAAAACTTATTGTTTATAAGGCTCCTATCATTTTACCTAATAAAATGAAGTACAAGAGTTCATTAGGAAAATGTAATTTTTTTCCTAACTTCAAAAGAACAGTGTCATGCAAGGCTTCGTGAAGGAGATAAATGAGCTTTTTAACTGACAATGTTGTTCTGCAAAAGCAACCATTTAGGGACCAAAGTAAGTAAAGCCTGGATATGTTATACTTCCCATCAAAATAGCTGGTAAAAAGAAAAAAAATTGAACAGCATATACTAAAACATATTTCAGAGAACACAAATTGTGAAACATGTTAACAGGTATAGTAAAATCAAAAGGATGTTGCATAAACTAAATTTGAGAAATCCTGAGTTAAACAAAATTAAATAATATCTTTATTATAGGGCTACTCAGAGACTTTAATATAGTATATACACTATTTAGCACCAATCCCTCACTTTTTAATTTTAGCATCTTTTTCTCAAGAAGCATCTGATGAGAAGCCTTATTCAGAACATGTTTTAGAAAACACTGAAGTACAGGAACAAACTAGCACCTCAGAGTATACCACTTAAATCATCAAAGTTATTAATAATGTTGTAGTCTCACTGTAATTATGACAACTAAAATTTCAGAATCTACCTAGTACTGAGCATTATGTGCATACTTTATATCTACTTGAACAGAACTACTTCAATCCCTGAAAGCATCACGCTGCTCCCTCTCACTTGTATGCTTAGCAATCACAATTCTGTCCACCAAGAATCCTTTCCCCAGTCTGACAGGTAAACAACTACTCAACCTCCAAGCTTCACAATTATCTTCAATTTATTGTATTTATGTCACTATAAATTGCTTTACACATTGGCCTCCCATACAAGACTGATGCTTAAAGGGATGGGTTATAAATCATTTTTAATAGTTTTATTGAGATACAACTCACATAGTAAATAAATCACCCACTTAAAATATACTATTATACCATTTTTAGCATATTTATAGCACTGTACAACTATCAACATAATCTAAAATTTCAGAACATTTTCATGACCCTAAAAAGAAATCCTGTGTCCATTAGCAGTCCTTCCCCCACCCTAACCCTACTTGCCCCCTACCCTCAGGCCTACGAAACAACCAATCTATTTTGTTGCTATAGATTTGCCTATTGTAACATCTCAAATAAATGAAATAAATCGTAAAAATATGTGTTCTTTCATGATTGGCATATTTTACTTAATGTTATCATGGTTCATCCAGGTTTTAGAATAAGATCAGCAATTTATCACTTTTCATTATCAAATATTTCACTATATAAACTATTCTACACTTATTCTCTACTCATCAGTATATTTGGGTCATTCCCACTTTTAACTATTACGAATAATGCTGCTACAAACATCGATGCACAAATTTTAAGTGGACTTCTGTTTTGATTTCTCTTCATTCTGCCTCACTGTTAAAGAAATTGCTGGGTTACATGATATAAATCTGTTTAACCTTTTGGAGAATGGCCAAAATGTTCTCCCAAGGGTCTGAGCCATTATACTTTCCCATTAACTGTATTAGAGGGTTCCAATCTCTCCACATCATCCACTTTTTGATCATAAGTAGTAAGTATCAAGTAGTGTATAACATAGGTGGTTTCAATTTACATTTTCCCAATGGCTAATGATACTGAGCACCTTTACATGTGTCTATTTGACCATTTGTTAATCTTTGAAGAAAAGCCTATTCAGGTCTTTGCCTATTTTTTAATTGTTATTTAATCTCTTTATTATTGGCTTGTATGAGTTCTGCATATATTAAAGACATAAATAACTTACCACGTTTATGACTTGCAAAAATATTCTCCCTTTCTATGGGTAAGCTGTCCTTTCACATTCTTGAAGGCATCCTTTAAAGCACAAAACTTTTTCTGGTTAAGCCAAATTTACCTTTTTTTTCTTTTTGGTATCATAGCTAACAATGTTTTGTCTAACCTAAGGCAACAACATTTAATCTTATACTTTTATAGTTTTAGTTCTTACACTTAAATCTATGATCCATTTTGAATTAATACTTGTGTAAGGCATGGGGAAGGAGTCCAGATTATTTCCTTTGCATGTTGTTAAACAGCATCATTTGTTGAAAGAGCTATTCTTTCCCTAATGAATTGTTTCAGAGCCCTTGTCAAATATCAATTGATTATAAATGTGAAGGCATATTTCTAAACTCAGAGGTCCACTCTATTGACCTATATGTCTATCCTCATACCATTACCACCCAGTTTTGCTTATGATAGCTTAAAATCAATAGATATGAGTTCTCTTAGTTCTTCTTTGTCAAGGAGGTGTTGGCAGACCTAGCACAGCAGTCCCTACATTCCCAGCATTTTCGGAGGCTGAGGCAGGAGGATCACTTGAACTTGAGGCCAGGAATTTGAGAACAGCCTGGGCAATTTGGCAAGAACTCCACTCTACAAAAAACTTCCGTAAATTATACAGTTATACATGTAGGTATAGCTACTTGGGAAGCAAAAGAATTGCTTGAGCCCAGGAGTTTGAGATCAGAGAGCTATGACTGCACTACCACTACTGCACTACAACCTGGGCAACAAACAAAATGAGACCTTGTCTCTTTAAAAAAAAGAAAACAAAAAAGTTTATGTTGGCTTTTGGGACCCATATGACCCAGAATATGAACCATTTCTATGCCAGAATCTATCATTTATTATACATATAAATTCGGTATCAGCCTGCCTGTTTCTACATTTTTGTAGAAAGGTAGAGTTTGATAGTGACTATACAAAATCTATAGATCAAGTTTGGGTATACTGACATTTAACAGTACTGTCTTCCATTCCATAAGCATGTGTCTTTCCATTTATTTGAGTCTTCTTTTAACAATGTTTTGTAGTTTTCAACGTATAAGTTCTTTGGTTAATTTATCCCTATGTATTTCATTCTTTTTAGTGCTATTTTAAATATAATTTTAATTTCATTTTCAGATTTTTCATTCTAGTGTATAAAAATGCAACTGATTTTTGTGCAATAATCTTGTATCCTATAATCTCTTAATTTTTAGCTCTAATATTTGTTTTGTAGATTCCTAAAGATGATTTATTTACAAGATGATGTAAAATCCCTGGTAGGATACATATGATCCTTGAAGTAAGGGAAGAATATAGTTCTTCCAAACAGTTTTACTTCTTTTGTTGCAATCTGGATACCTTTTGTTTCATTTCCTTGCCTCATTGTCTGGGCTAGAACCTCAAGCACAATGTTGAGTAGAAAAAGTGAGAGAAGACACTTTTTCCTGGCCCATAATTTTAAGGGAAAAGTTTTCCATCTTTTACCATTAAGTATGATGCAGACTATGAGTTTTTATAGATGTTTTATCAGGTTGAAGAAGTTCCCTTCTATTTCTAGTTTTTGGATACTTTAATTCTAAAATGGGTAAGTCTCCCTCGTACTATTGTCTCCTAACTCTATACTTCCCTAACTGAAAGGAACCGTGTAGATCCTACTAGGGATTTCTTTTTAAACATATGCAAGCAAATACATACATGGCAGGTATGTATATTATTTTGTATATTACTTACTCCCAGAAAATAATACGCTTTTTCAAAGAGTAATTCCAGTAATATAATTTATGCTAAGAATTCATTGAAAAATTCTACTACAAAACTTAATAAATTTAAATTATGTATAAAACAGTGTAAAAGTTTAATAAAAACACTATGCAGACATATAAATAGGATACTATAGCAAAACTAAATGGTATTTATTACAGAAACACTAGTATTATTCAACATTAAAAAATTAATATGGGCCAGGCGTGGTAGCTCATGCTTATAATCCTATCCTAGCACTTTGGGAGGCAGAGGGAGAAAAATCTCTTAAGGCCAGGAGTTCCAGATTAGCATAAGCAATATGGAAAACACGATCTCTACAAAAAATTGAAAAAGCAGGCAGATGTGGTGGTGTGTATCCATAGTTCTAGCTTCATGGGAAGCTGACACAGGAGGATCACTTGAGCTCAGGAGTTTGAGGTTGCAGTGAGGTAGGATGTCATCACTGTACTACAGTGACATCATCCAGGGCAATCTCTAGCAAGACCATGTTTCGAAAAAAGACAGAAGAAGATTTAAGCAGCTCTAAAACATATACTACAGAAGTATATTTACTAGTACAGATAAATCTTACTAAGTTTTAAAAAAGAAAAGGAAAGAAACCTCACTATAAAAACACACACAAGATTATCAAATGGAAGGAAAAAGGAAAAAAAGGAAAGGAAAAAAAAAACTATGCACTGAAATAGTAATTGTTCATTTTGTTTTTGGTATTTTAGGATATGTGAGACAGACTGCCATCATGGCCCAACTTCTTCACCCATTCTCATATTTTTGTCTTTTTTCTATCTGATTTTGCAATTCGTCTTACTTAAAGAGATGGTGTCTATTCCCCAGCCCTTGAACCTTAGCTTGCCTTGGATATATACCTGGCCAATAGATTAAAGTGGAAGTGATGGTGCACCAGCTACAAGGTTAGGCTTCAAAACGCACTGCATTTTTTTGCCCTTTATCATACCTCTGCCATTATCATGAAAACATTATCTGAACTAGCTTGCTGAATGATGAAAAAGAAAAACCAAGTTAACCAGTTATTTCATCTAAGGCTTTCCAAGACTACAGAGCTGCCTACCTGACCATAACAGGCACATGTTACTGTGTTGCATACCACAGTTCTTTGTGATATAGCATTATACTGGCAATAGATAACTGATACAAGATACTTATTTACTACTTAGTACTTTAATTATAATACTTCCAAAGATAGATAACATTTCTATTTTTTTTAAGTTTTTCTTATGATTTTATATTATATAAAACCCTTTATCCAATGTATATTTTATATTTATGTTAAACTCCCTAATCCATATAACATTATTTAATAATCATATATTCTTGGTTTATAATTCTTACATTAAAATCTTTTTTTTTTTTTTTGAGACAAAGTCTCACTTTGTCGCGCTTGGTAAAGTGCCGTGGCATCACAGCTCACAGCAACCTCAAATTCTTGGGCTCAAGGGATCTTCTTCCCTCAGCCTCCCAAGTAGCTGGGACAACAGGCACCCGCCTTAACACCTGGTTATTTTTTAGAGACAGGGTCTTACTCTTGCTCAGGCTGGTCTCAAACCCATGAGCTCAGGCAATCCACCTGCCTCGGCCTCCCAAGTGCTAGGAGTACAGGAATGAGTCACCACGCCCAGTCCCCCATAAAAATAGTTTAAAGTATTTTTCTAAACTATATATATATTTTTATATTATCATATAACAACACTATAATCATTTTTCCTTTATAACGAAAAGGAGATTTGGGTCAGAGTCATTATCTAGAATTAGTCCTTCTACTATGTCTGGAATCCTCAGGCTAAAATAAATATATAGGTTGTTAGAGGATACAACCAAAAAGAAAAGAGAATTTGTTTTTTTGCACTAGTAATAACACATGACAATGACTAGGATGGTTACTTCTTATGTCTACTACCTATTAACTTTCCATCACAAGTGGGTATGGAAGGTCACAGACCCTCCAGAATTATATAGGGTGATAATCAGTGAAGCAAAAGACATTTGAGTAGGAAGGGTCTATTACATGAATCTGATTATATCATTAACCTACAAGGACTCAGAAGAACACAATTCTTGGTAAAATTCCACATTCTGTATGTAGAGATTTATACAAAGAATTCTGAACACTACCTAACTCTCACAATAAGAAATATAAATTAATAATATTCAAGTTTACACAGTTCTTATTTCTAACTACAGTACAAAAACACAAATTACATACTGAACATGTTAAGAATAAAATGTTGCCTTTCAAACATCATTATCATCATTATCTTATTCCATCATCAAAGTATTAGCAACTATGAAAATAAGTGGGTGGGAATATGTAATTTGAAAATGTTTAAGCAAAGAAAAAGCCCATTATGACTAAAACAAGATAGCAGATGACTTCATCTTCTTTTGCAAAAGGATCTCATCATGACAACTAGCTAACCAACTAGCTTCCAAAGCCACTAACAGCAACTTACACAAAAAGTTGTTACTTTTTTCTTACAACTAAATGTTGATTTCATTTTAAATGCCATTTCAAAAGAATTAATGATTTCTTCAAAGCACTGCAATTTATGAACAAGAATTACATTGAGGAGAATAGGGGAAGTCTTGGCTTGTTCAATAAAATTGAGTATGAAGACTGACAAACCAATCAGTTATAAAACACTCAAATGTAGCATTCTTGGACAACAAGAGGACATATTTAGGAGCAGCACTATAAAACATTAATGCACAAGACAGTAAAAACAAAAAAGTGCTTATTCTGACCTTCAAGCAACACAAAAATAATTTTATTGATAAAACAGTTATAAAGTAAAAATTTTGATAACTAGCATATTTCAAAAAACATAAATATTTGAATAATATTTCAGGAAAAACTTAAAATGATGTAATGTAAAATTCTCAGGTCCTGGGTACAATGAAAAAAAAAAAAAACAGCCAAAACTAAAAATCTTATTTAATTCTCAATTAAAATTCTTGACTCTTAGTCTTTAACACTTTTTCAAATAGCCTTTAAACAATAAAAAAAATAATTAAACTATGATACATCAGCACAATAAAATATTGTCTGACCATTAGGCATCACATTTTAGAGAATATTTATTTTATATATTCTTGATATTTAACGAAAACTATCAGACAAGCCATTTAAGTAGAGTTTATGCCTTTATCTGTGTGCATTATATATGCACAGACATATAAAACAAACTTTCATAGCGATGAAGTTGTTATTTCCAGTCCAAAACTCTCTCCAGACTCAAATGCAACTGCCTACTTAATTTCAATTTGGCTGTCTAACAGGTACCTCAAATTTAACATAAACAAAACCCAATTCCTATTATAACTACTCTACTTGTAGTCAATGATAGCTGACAGCAACTCCTTTCGGTTATCAAGAACAATAACTTTGGAATCATTTTTTTCATATTTATATATTTTTTATTTTTATTAAATCATAAACAGAGATCATGTATACATTAATGCATTTATGGGGTACAATGTGCTGATTTCATATAGGAACTCTTACATCACACTGGTTAATATATACCTCATCTCGTTTACTTAATTATTGTGTTAAGACATTTACACTCTATACTAACAGATCCGACATGTACCCTTGCTTTAGCACCATAGGTGTGATCCCACCATTCACCATCCCTCCATCTGACCTTCCCTCTCCCCTTCCATTCTCCCCTCCTCCCTCCTTCATCTTGGACCATAGTTGTGATCTATTCTTCATATGAAAGTGTGAGTGATTGTAAATTGGTTTCATAACAGTACTGAGTACATTGGATATTGTTTCTTCCATTCTTGAGATACTTTACTACGTAGGATATGTTCCAGCTCCATCCATGTAAATGTAAAAGAGGTAAAGTCTCCATCTTTTTTTAAGGCTGCATAATATTCCATAGTATACATATTCCACAGTTTATTATCCATTCAGGCTGATGGGCAGTTGGGGTTCTTGTATGACTTGGCTATTATGAATTGAGCCGCAATGATCAATGTGGTGCAAATTTCTTTGTTATAAAGTGATTTTTGATCTTTTGAATATGCACCTTGTAGAGGAACTGCAGGATCAAATGGCAGGTCTACTTTTAGATCCCTGCATATTCTCCATACTTCTTTCCAAAAGGGATGTATTAGCTTGCACTCCCACCATGGAATCATAATGCTTCCTTTCCTTTTATGGTAAATCCTCTTGACTCTACCTTTTAAATATATCCAGAATCTAATCATGTCTCAACACCTCTTTTGCTGGAAAAATAAATTTGTTTATGATAGGTAACAAAATTTCCCCTCAAATCAGAAATAGTTTTCAAGAATTAAATGGGGGTAGGCCAAGAATGAGAGCAAAATTTTTTAGGTACAGATATAGAATCATATTTTCTGATTAGTTATCAGTTTAAAAAAAAGAAAAGATAATATTTTGTTCATTATTTACCTATCTCCTGTGTCTTACTTTTCAATTAAACCAGAACATGTGAGAAAGAAGAAATATTATATATTAATCCCCTCTAAAACATGCACATGTTATAAAGAGTCCAATGTAGATAACAGAAAACCAACTCCAGAACTCTGATGGCTTTACCCAGGGTGGTAATGATGGAAAAAAAGATATTGGCAGGTTATTAACATTATTTTGTGCCTTACCAACTTTATTCTCTACCATTTAAAAATGTGACATGTTTTATAACAATAGACTAGTTTTACATTCCTAAATATTTTTAGCCTCTTAAAAGAGCTAAGTAATTATCATAAAGATCTCTCATGTCCATAACTAACATACAAATAAAAATGGCTAACAAAAATAAAAATGGGAAAGCTTGATTTGAATGTAATGAGATCTAGATTATCTAACAACATTCTTTTTAAAAGATTAGTTGTACTAACTCATTTCAAGGTAATTTATAACAAAGTTTTAGTTTTGAGTATCTTTAAAAATCTGTGACAAAAGTGTACAGAATAGGTATTTGTACACCAAAATTCACTGTAATATTATTCACAGTAGCCAAAAAGTGGACAAATCCAGTATCCATCATCAGATGAATAGATACACAAAATATGATATATCCATATAAGCCACATAGCCTTAAAAAGTAAAGAAATTCTGAAACATACTAACATATGGATGAACCTTAAAGACATCTTATTTAGTCAAATAACCCACTCACCAAAAGATAAATGTTGTATAATTCTGTTCACATGTAGTATGAAGTACATAATCAAATTCATAGAAACAGAAAATATAATGGTGGTTGTTAGTGACTGGGAAGATGACCAAATGAAGAGTTATTGTTTAATTGGGTGCCAAGTTTCAGTACCACCTAAGTACTAAAAAAATACAAATAGAAGGAATCAGGCTGAAATTTTTATTATTAGAAATAGTTGATTACAGAAACTTAACTGAAGAATAGTGAAAGCAAAGGCAGAAGCTCTTCCACTTCTCTTAGACCCATGGCCTGATCTTCAGACACTGAACACATAATGTGCTTCAAGAGAAATCACTGGTGGACAGGCTTTTTCTTCATGATTTTGTATTTGTTTGCTTTTTGAGGAAGAGTCCAACAAATACAGAATAATTATTTATCACAGGGCACAAATTCTGAAAAATAATACAGCTAATCATAGTTCACAGAATTTCTAAAATCAAAATATTAGGCTCCCTGTACTATTTGAAATAGTAAAAACAGCTTTTAGCTCCAAATCTAAAATAACAGTTTCCATGGAACGGTTTCCAGGAACATGGAAACTGTTACTTTAGATTAAGTAACAGTGAGTAGTGGCCCTACTCTTGCCATCAACTCACTTCATTTCACCATGTGTGAAAACTCTGATAATGGAAGTGACATCACCAACATAGCAGAGCAAGAGCCATCAACATTCCCTAACCCATCATGCCCCAAACCCAGTGTCATGGGCCCTCCAGGAGGACCCCCCACTCCAGACCTGAGTTCTGTGACTGCACTGTACCCATCTATATGTCAGACATCAAAGCCATCAAATTAGTTGCTGGGAAACCAGCCCCGACATACTATGGGTATGGGTCTCCTTCCTTGTGACCTGTTGGGATGAGCAAGATCAATTGAAGATTATTAAGAAAATTATTATGAAAATAATAGAGAAATAAAAGACAAAGAGATAGTTTTGAGAGCCAGTCGGTGGCATAAACTTCTTCATGAGGCTTCCAGTATGCGGCCTCAAGTATCAGGCTAGCTCTATATTTATTTCAAACATCAGTGTTACAATCACAAATCTCATGAAGGCAAGGCAACAATCCCATCATAGTTCTTGCTGTGCTTGCATTTCTATTAATTAGACTAATTCTACACCTAATTACTTTAATTGTATGGATTTACTTGCTACTTTTTATTGTTTTAATGTATTTATGGCCTTAACACAGAGTCTTGACATGGTTAACAGTTAGGAGCTGACACTAGGAACAAACTCTAGTTGACCCACAGTCATACATGACAGATGTGATGTTTTAATACTGACAGCCTTGTATCCAGACAGACTCCTCTGGCCACACTAAGGTGACAGAAGAAAAGAGATATTCATCTCCTTAACTGGTCTGGAGCAAATTTTCCTGTGTTGAACAAGATTTAAAGCATCAGTTCTCAGGTGGCGCCTGTGGCTCATTGAGTAGGGCACCGGCCCCATATACCGAAGGTGGTGGGTTCAAACCCAGCCTCGGCCAAACTGCAAAACAGAAAAATAGCCGGGTGTTGTGGCGGACGCCTGTAGTCCCAGCTATTTGGGAGGCTGAGGCAAGAGAATCGCCTAAGCCCAGCAGTTGGAAGTTGCTGTGAGCTATGTGACACCACGGCACTCTACCAAGGGCGATAAAGTGAGACTCTGTCTCTACAAAAAAAAAAAAAAAGCATCAGTCCTCAACCTGTGGGTTGCAACCCCTTTTTAACAATGAAAATACACTGCAGCATCAGGGAAGTTGAGAACCACTAGTTTAAAGATTCTACATTCTTAACTCCCAGAAAACACTCTCCCAGAGAACACAGCCCTGCCCTGACAGGGAATAGCCACAAGGCCTGCAGCCTCCAGGCAGCTGTAGGGGTAGGGGAGCTATTCAATAATCCAGGATTCAGAATGTTAAAGTGACAAGTTCTCGTGCTTTGTGCTCAAAGCCAGGAAATCTATTCCAAATCAATCTCCTATTACTGTCTTCCCTTTTGTCCATTCTCTGCAACCCTATTTCTAATTTAATTTCTAATCTACTAACCACTAATAATTGGTTATTGATTTTAAGCTTAAAAAAATTATTACTAGTAATGCAAGCACGTCAAGATATGACTTTTCCCTTAAGTAATCCCACATGCACTCTTCACTTAGTGAGCTACTTCATAAGCCACTGCTCATATCCATAATCCAGGCACAGACACAGTTATCAAATAGAGCTGAGCCCCACTTCTATCTCAGAGCCACTCTATGCACACCTATATCCTAAGTCTCATCTCCTATCAGTTTCATGAACTTCCAGGCCTCATATACTATTATAACACAGTAGTGGGATTGCCTGCAGCACAAACATCAATGCCATTCTTACCCCATACGCCATGGCCCTACTCTTGCCAGGCTTTAGGTCTCAGATTCACTCCAAGGCAAACTCACAAGTGTGACACATCAAACACTGGTGCCACTGCCAGTGCAAATGAGCCCACAAACCACACTTGTGCTAAGAAGGATTGGTCCACTCAGCCACAACTTTTCCGGTGGGAATAAGAGATCAAAAGGACCTTAGCAGCCAGTGCTACCATAGACCTCAATAACCCTCACTTCCACTACAGACATCTACATTTTTGGACACTAAGGATCCCTACAGTCCTCATCAAATTGATCTTAGCTGACAGAGCTACACAGAAACTACAGTGGTATTCTTAACGCTACCAGAACAACTGCACCCCAACTATCAAGAGCCCTCCCAATCCCCCTGTAATAGTGAAGGGCTTTCCACAGCAAAACTAGTCCTTAAAGTCTACAAGAGATATTGCTGTATCTACTGGTCAGACACCAACATAACAGAATCATGGGGAAAAAATAAAACCACCAAAAGAGAATAATAATCTTCTGGAGCCTGATCCTAAAGAAACAGAGATATATCAACTATGTGACAAACCAAAGTAATTGTTAGTTCAGTGAGCTTCAAGAAAATAAAAAAATCCAATGAAATAATAAACATATACAAAATGAAAAAAGTAGTAGACTAAAATTATAAAAAGAAACAAATTCTGACACAATAACTAAAATAAAAAATTTCAAAGACAGCAATGGCAACAAAATTGATCAAGCAGAAGAAAAGGATCTGTGATTCAGAAGAAAAGGTACAGGAAGATATACAATCAAAAGAGAAAAAAGAAAGAATGAAAAGCACTGAAGAAAGCTTACAAAATTTATGAAACAACATCAAAACAGTAAATATTCAAGTTATGAGAGTTCAAGAATAAGTCCGAAACAAAGCAGTAAAAAGCGTATTTAAAGAAATAACATCAGAAAAGGATCCTAAATTTGGAGAAAAATGTAAATATATACACAAAGGTCTCCTATCAGATTTAATTCAAATAAGAATATAACAAGATATATTAATATTATACTCAAATGGCCAAAATTAAAAAAAAAATAGGATAATGAAAGTAGCAAGAGAAAGAAAGAAATCACATATAAAGGAGTTTGAATAAGGCCGGCAGCGGCTTTCTCAGTGGAAACTTTACAGGTCAGGAGAATGAGATGATATACCAAAAGTACTGGGCAGTAAAAAGAATAAAACCAAAAACTGCCAACCAAGAATATTCTACTCAGCAAACCTGTCTGTTCTTCAGAATCAAAGGAAAGACATTCTACACAAACAAAGCTAAGGAAGTTTATTACCACCAACCCTGACTTACAAGAAATGCTGATAGGAGTCATTTAAGCTGACAGATAAGAATGACAGTTAGTAACACAAAGACATATAAAAATATAAGACAAAATGACAAAAGTTAAGTATACCATCAAATTCAGAGTATTATAATATAGTAAGAGTGGTATGCTTACCACTTATATATTTAGCATGAAAGCTAACAGACAAAACTTAAAAAATAATAATAATTAAAATTATTTGTCAAGGGATATACAATATGAAAAGATGTAAATGTAACATTAAAAACATAAAAAGTAAGGGGGTGGTGTGGAGTAAAATGTAGAATTATTTTATGTACTCAAAACTAAGTTTTCAACTTAAGGCGGCCTGTTACAACTATAAGAACTTTTATATAAGCCTCATGGCAACCAAAAAGCAAAAACTATAGTAGTTACACAAAAGCTAAAAAATAAAATGTCAGAGCATACAAGTAGGGAAAATTATGTATGCAAAAAAGGAAAAGAAGATCTATAAAACTAGAAAAAAGGATCTATAAAACTAGAAAAAATTAACAATATGGCAATAATAATTCCTTACAGATAATTACCTGGAATGCAAACTGAATTTGCCAATCAAAAGCCATAGAATGGCTAAATAGAAAAACAAAACCCAAATATATGCTGCCTTCCAATGACTTACTTCACTTAAGGACACAGAATGACAGTGAAAAGATGGAAAAAAGGTATTTCAGAAATCAAAACAGAGCAAGGGTAGCTATTCTTTACATCAGATAAAATAGACTTTAAAGTCAAAGCAAGGCAATCAAAGCCGTTTATAAGGTGATCAATTGATCAACAAGAAAAAACAACAGTAAATATGTGTCAGAACACCTAAATATATAAAGCAAGTATTAGCAAATATGAATACAGAGGCAGCAATAATAAACAGCAAGGGATTTCAATACCTACTATTAACAAGGAATAGGTTATCAAGGCAAGAAAATCAATAGAAAACACTGGACTTGAACTACACTTTAGAAGTTTAGTTCAAATGGACTTGTCAGAACATTCTACCTAAGAGTAAAGAACATTCCATCACAATACGAAGGGAACATTTCTTCTCAAACATATAGAAAACATTCTTCAAGATAGAGAATATGTTAGGCGATAAAATGTCTTAGTCCATTTTGTTTTGCTATGACAAAATACCTGAGGCTGTTAATTCATAAAGAAGTTTATTTAGCTTACAGTTCTGAAAGCTGGGAAGTTTTAAAAGTACAGGTCCAACATGTCGTTGGCTTGTGGTGATGGCTTTTGTGCTATATCACAATATAATGTAAGAAACAGTAGACTAGTGGTTTTCAAACTTCCTAATGCCTCCTAATGCCGCAACCCTTTAATACAGTTCCTCATGTTGTGACGATCCCCAACCATAAAATTATTTTCATTGTTACTTCATAACTGTAATTTTGATACTGTTATGAATCGTAACATAAATATCTGATATGCAGGATGTATTTTCATTGTTACAAAGGGGTCGTGACCCACATGTTGAGAACTGCTGCAATAGACACATGGCAAAAGAGACTAAACAAAAAGAGGAACCACACTTAATAGCAACTTGCTCTTGTGGAAGCTAATCCAGTCTCATTATAATTAATCTACTCTCAACAAGAGCAAGAAGTCCCTACCACCAGAATATCACCCAGCTATTTATAAGGGATCCATCCCCATGACCTAATATGCCCCACCTCCTACAAGGCCACATCAGGGATCAGACATTGATATACGCTTTGGCAGAAACAAATAATATCCAAACCAAAAAAATAATATCCAAACAATATCCAAACAAATAATATCCAAATATCTTAAAAAAATTTTTAAGACTGAAATATCATCAAGTATCTTCTGTGCACAGAATGATACAAAAAAAAAAAAAAATTTTTTTTTTTTTTTTTTGAGAGAGTCTCACTTTGTCGCCCCTGGTACAGTGCCATAGCATCACAGCTCACAGCAACTTCCAACTCTTGGGATCAAGTGATTCTCTTGCCACAGCCTCCTGAGTAGCAGGGACTATAGCAGGGACTTTTTTTTTTTTTTTAGAGACAAGATCTTGCTCTAGCTCAGGCTGGTCTCGAATTTATGAGCTCAGGCAATCCACCCAACTTAGTCTCCCAGAATGCTAGGATTACACGCATCAGCCACCATACCCAGCTGATATGAAAATTTTTAAAGATAAAAGAAAATTTTTTTTTTTTTTGTGGAGACAGAGTCTTACTCGATGGCCCTTGGTAGAGTGCCGTGGCATCACACAGCTCACAGTAATGTCCAGCTCTTGGGCTTAGGCGATTGATTCTCTTGCCTCAGTCTCCTGAGTAGCTGGGACTACAGGTGCCCGCCACAACGCCTGGCTATTTTTTTGTTTTGTGGTTCAGCTGGGGCCAGGTTTGAACCTGCCACCCTCGGTATATGGGGCCAGTGCCCTACTCGCTGAGCCACAGGTACCGCCCAAAGAAACTTTTTTAACTTAAGAAATATATGGAAATTCAACAACGTGCCCCTGAACATCTCACCGATAAAAGAAGAAATTAAAAAACACCTTATGAGAAACAAAAATAGAAACACAATTTATCAACGTTTATGGGATGCACCAAAACGGTTCTCAGAAGTTTATAGCAATAAATATCTACATCAAAAGAGTAGATAGGTCTCTCAAACAACCTAACATTATGTGTCAAGAAACTAAAAAAAAGAACAATCTAAGCCCAAAGTTAGTAGAAGCCAGGAAATAATAAAGATCAGAACAGAAATAAATAAGAGACTAAAAAAAAAAAAAAAATAGAAGAGATCAATAGAACTGAAAGGTGGGGTTTTTTTTTAAAAGATAAAATCAACAAACCTTTTTCCTTAGCTAAACTAAGAAAAAAAAGAAAAATAGAAGACAAAATCAAAAATGGAAGAAGAGGGGCATCACCTGTGGCTCAGCGAGTAGGGAGCCAGCCCCATGTACCGAAGGTGGAGGGTTCAAGCCCAGCCTTGGCCGAACTGCAAAACAAACCAACAAACAAAATGGAAGAAGAGATATTTCAACTGATCCCACAAAAATACAAAGTCTCCTGAGACTACTATGAATATTACCAACAAACTGGATAACCTAGAAGAAACAGATAAATTACTAGATAGACACAAGAATAAATCATGAAGAAATAGGAAATCCACATAGACCAATAACAGGTAAGGTGATTTAATAAGAACTAATACCAATCCTTCTCAAAATCTTCCCAAAAACTAAAGAGGAAGGAAAATTGTCAAATTTATGTTACAAGGCCAGCACTACCTAAATATGAAAGGAGGGCTTTAAGAAAATTACAGACCAATATTTCTGATGAGAACAGGTACAAAAAGTACTCAAGAAAATACTAGCAAACCAAATTCAAGAGCACATAAAAAGGATCATTCACCATGATCAAGCGGGATTTACTTCTCAGATGTAAGGATGGTTCAACATACACAAATCAATAAATGTGATACACCACATTAAAGGACTAAAGGATTAAAAAAACATACAATCATTGCAATAGATGTAGAAAAACATATTAAATGAAAATCAAGGCCCTTTCATGATAAAAACTCAACAAATTAGTTATAAAAGTAGTGAACCCCAACATAATAAGGCCACGTATGACAAATGCACAGCTAGTATCAGACTTTCGGGGAAAAGTAAAAGCTTTTCCTCTAAGCTCAGGAACAAGACCAGTTTGCCCATAATTGTTGCTTCTATGCAACAAAGTATTGGAAGTCCTAGCCAGAGCAATGAAGCAAGAAAAAGAAATAAAAGGCATTCAAAACAAAAAGGAAGAAGTTAAATTGCAGGTAACATCATCTTATGTTATATAGAGAAAAATCTAAAGACTCCACCAAAAATCTCTTAGAATAAACAAATTCAATAAAGTTACAGAATACAAAATCAATGTGCAAAAATCAATAGCCTTTCCATACTATCCAAAATAGAAACAAGAAAATCTCTTTAGTAACAGCTACAAAAATGATACTGAGAAATAAATTTAACCAAGGAAGAAGTTGTACAGTGTACAAGGAAAACTATAAAACAATGATCAAAGAAATCGAAGAAGACAATTAAATGAAAAGATACATCTGTCTTCATGGATTGTAAGAATTAACATTGTTGAAATATCCATACTACCCAAAGCAATCTACACATTCATGCAAATTTTATCAAATTTGACATTGTTCACAGAAATGAAAAAATAGTCCTAAAATTTGTACGAAACCACAAAAGACTCCAAATAGCCAACACAATCTTGACCAAAAAGGAAAAACTACTTGATTTGAAAATCTATTAAAAAGCTGTAATATCCCAAACAGCATGGCACTGGCATAAAAACATATACATAGACAATGGAACAGAATAGAGACAAGAAAAAACATAAATCCACACATATATGTGAAAATGATTTTCAACAAAGATGCCAAAAAACACAAAATGGGATTCAATAAATGGCAGGGAAACTGGCTATCCATATGCACAAGAATAAAATTAAAACCTCATCTCACATCATATACAAAAATCAACCCAAAAACACATTAAAGTCTTAAAATTGTAAAATTATAAAATTACTAGAAGAAAACAGAAGAAAAGCTCTATGTCATTGGTCTGGGCAATAATGTCTTAGCTATAACCCCAAAAGCAAGGGCAACAAAAGCAAATAGACAAGTGGAATTATAACAAACTAAAACATTTTGAAACGCAAAAGGAGGACAATTAACAGCGTAGAGAGACAAGTTAGGGAATGGGAGAATAAATATGCAAACCATACATCTAATAAGGACTAATACCCAAAATATATAAAGATTTCAAACAACTCAATAAGAAAATAACCCAATTTTTTTAAATGAGAAAAGTACCTAAATAGACATTTTTCAAAGGAAAACATACAAATAGCCAACAGGTATAGAAAAAATGTTCAACAATACTAATCATCAGGAATAGGTAAATTTAAAATATGGTATATCATCTCACACCTGTCAAATTAAAAATAGCACTATCATATGATAAAACAATCCCACTACTGAGTATACATCCAAAGAATATAAAACAAATATGTTTGTACCACCATGTGCATTACAACTTTATTCACAATAGCCAAGATATGAAATCAACCTAAGTATGCATCAATGGATGAATGGATAAAGAAACTATGGAATGCATATACACACACAATGGAAAACCCTGTTATTTACAAGAACATAGACGAACCTGGGAAATTTATGTTAAGTTAAAGCATAATCTCATTTATATGTGGAATATACAACTAACCTGAACTAATAAAAACAAGGAGTAAAATAAAATGGTGGTTAGCAGAGGCTGAGAGATGGGAGGGTTAGGGAAGTATTTGTCAAAAGACACAAGATTTCAGTAAGGAAGAAGAAGTAAGTTCTAGAGATCCACTGTATATGAATAGTTAACAACAATATCTTTTACACTTGAATACTGCTGAAAGAGATTTTAAGTGTTCTACCAGAAAAAAAATAAGTAAGTGAGGTAATACATATGGTAAACATCCTGATTTAGCCATTCCACAAAATATACATATCAAAACATCATGTTGTATACCATAATATATACAAAGTTAGTCAATTAAAAATAAAAATTAAACTTAAAATCAATGTAATGGCTCTCCTTAATTTTCAAAATAAAGTTTAATCTACTTTACTTAATATACAAGGAAGTTCTTTCACCTCTCCATACTCTTCTCCAGCTCTCAACTCAAACCTAGAACTCACTGCATTTCACAAAATGATGACTGCTTTTATGTGCTCAGGCCATATCAGACTTTCTCTGTATTTTTCCCTCCTTTTGCCCTTGTTATGTATGAGTGTTCTAAATCGAATCCTATCAATCCTTCAAATTCAGCTTAGTTTCACAGTGAATAACTTTTACTGAATCCCCAGATCGAATGAAACTGACCTTTTCTATCATCACCTAGTATCTCACCTTTATGTTCCTGTCATAGTATTTACCACACAGTATTATACTCATTGACTAATTTGTAGCCTCCAAAAACAGTTCTTTAATATGGATTCACTGGACTTTTGAACTATGCTGCTATGATCTGAATGTGTCCACCAAAACTCATGTGTTTGAAACTTAATTCCCAATGCAACGGTATTGGGAAGTTGGACCTCTGTGAGGTGCTCGAGTCATAAGGGCTCCACCTTATGAACGGATTAATGCTGTTATTAAAAAAGGCTTGAAGAGTAGGAATCAATTCCAACTAGATATACGATGTTATAGAAAAGGCAATACTATAGAAAGAGCCAAAAATCAAGATGGGAAATTTTATGTTACATGTATTTAACCATTATATAGGTAGGTGTATGTGTGTGTAAAAAGAAATGTAGAAAAAAAGATCAGCTGTTGCCAGGGATTACAGGGTGAGATGAACAGATGATACATAGGGGATTTTAAGGACACTGACACTATTCTGTGTGATACTGTAATGTTGGAGACCTGCCATTTGACAAAACCTACAGAACTGCACAAAACAAAGAATGAATCCTATAGTAATCTATGGACTCTAGTTAACAATAATGTATTAATACTGGTTCATTAATTGTAATAAATGTAAGCCACCAATGCAAGATATTAGTAACAGTAAACTGAGGACCATTGGGAGGGAGGGAATTTATGGAAATTCTCTACACTTTCTGCTCAATTTTTCTGTAAATTTAAAAATGAACTAACAAGTCCATTATTTATTTACAACAGTTCTTTTTGACACTTACATTAATAAACTTTATAAAAGTTTCATACAGCTGATACCTAAATAGTAGTGTTATAGTATATATCAATTATATTGAATCTATAAATTCTTTCAGAAATATCCAATCTTTAGGATATTAATTTTTAAATAACTGGTTTTCTATTAATAATTAAAAGGGACAAGAGTCCCAGAGAACTAAAACAGTACCAAGAGACAGCAAAATAGGTTCAGCCCCTGTGGCTCAACAGGCTAAGGCACCAGCCACATACACCTGAGTTGGAGGGTTCGAATCCAGCCCGGGCCCACCAAACAACAATTAACGGCTGCAACCAAAAATGGCCAGGCGTTGTGGCGAGCACCTACAGTCCCAGCTACTTGGGAGGCTGAGGCAGGAGACTCGCTTGAGCCCAGGAATTGGAGGTTGCTGTGAGCTGTGATGCCACGGCACTCTATCCAGGGTGACAGCTTGAGGCTCTGTCTCAAAAATAATAATAAAAATAAAAATGCTACCTTACGGAATTAATTTCCTAGGCCAGGTGCAGTGGCTCATACCTGTAATCCTAGCACTCTGGGAGGCCAAGGCAGGGGATTGACTTAGATCAGGAGTTTGAGACCAGCCTGAGCCAGAGCGAGACCCTGTCTCTAAAAATAGTCAGGCATTGTGGCGGGCGCCTGTAGTCCCATCTACTTAGGAGGCAAGAGAATCGCTTGAGCCCAAGAGTTTGAGGTTGCTGTGAGCTGTGATGCCACAACACTCTACTGAAGGCAACAAATTGAGACTCTGTCTCAAAAAAAAAGAAAAATTTATTTCCTTTAAAGACTTAACTATTGGATATTTCCCCGTAAGTCCTTTGTTCTCAGATCTCTGGCCATTGTTGTTAAATTCTAGATTTTTAGAGCTGATATGGCATTAGAAATAAGAGCGGAGAGTTTGGAGATCATGTGGTTCAGCTATTTCTCTTTGTAGGTAAAGGAACAGGCTTACAGAAGTGAAGTGGCTTGCCCAAAGTTGTTGATCAAAGTTGGAGCTGGATTCCTTGTCCTTGTTTAGTACTTGACTTTTAATGGTCTGATCCTGCCCTCCATCCCCAGAGTTCACATGGTGTTTTATTCTTAGTAGGGGCACTGGGGACTGGCTTCCAACCTATTTACTAAAGCATGTATTTACTAAGTCTTTTTTGGCCCTCTCTGTTATGTACTCCTGGATTCAAACAAGCCAAATGAAGATTTAATTGAAAACAGTATAGAAACTATATTAACTCCAAATGTACTCTTTACAAGGAAGGAGGCACTTTAATCTTTTATAGAGAGTTCTGATAGATATTTAAAACTCTCTGTAGCAATTTTCTTTTTTTCCCCCCTTGATACAGTCTTGCTCTGTCACAGTGATTTTCAACTGGTGTGCTATGAAAAATTTTAAAGATGATTAATTAAATTATTTTCAAAAGAAGTTCAGAGCGTAGTAAGTATATTCTTTTCTTTACTCTTTTTCTTGATCAACACAATTTAACTGTGCTGTGAAAGTTCAGCAAGAGGTTCAAGTGTGCCATGAAATAAAAAGGTTGAAAAACATTGCCGTATCACCTAGTGGTGTCCTCATAGCTCACAGCAACCTCAAACTCCTAAGCTCAAGTCATCCTCCTGCCTCAGCCTCCCAAGTAGCTGAGACTGTAGGTGCAGACCCCCACACCTGGTTAATTTAATAATTTTTTGCAGACACGGGGTCTCACTGTGTTGCGTAGACTGGTCTTGAACTCCTGGCCTCAAGCATTCCTCCCATTTCAGCCTCCCAAAGTGCTAGGATTATAGACATGAACCACTGTGCACAACCCTCCATAGCTATTTTTTTGACTTAAACCTTTAAAGTGCCCCATGGCATCAAATTGTTGAAGCTTTATGCCACTCTAGGATTCCTATTCCATTTTGTTGGAGATCTATCATTCCCACGTTCGCATCTTTCCTTCCTCAGCACTGAGGTGCTATGAGTTATAGAGCTGTTCCTCAATAAACCATTTTTTTGTTGTTGTTGTTTGTTTGTTTTTTGAGACAAGTCTCTTGCCCAAGGCTAGAGTGCAGTGATATCAGCCTAACTCACAACAACCTCAGACTCTTCCTGGATTCAAGCTATCCTCCTGTCTCAGCCTCCTGAATAGCTAGGAGTACAGGTGCCCACCACAATGCCTGGCTAATTTTTCTGTTTTTAGTAGAGATGGGTCTCCCTCTTTCTCAGGCTGGTTGGAGGCTGATCTCAAACTACTGAGCTCCCATCTTGGCTTCTTAGAGTGCTAGCTAAGATTACAGGCCTGAGCCACTGCACCTGGTCTTCAACAAGCCTTTTTGAGGAGTCAAACCACTGGTTGGGGGAAAAAAACAAACCAAGATTATGAATATATCCACTAGTCTCAGTGGCTTCCCATCTCCCTCAGATGAAAAGCCAAATGCTGATCACCTTGACCCCACTCACTTTGCCCCTTACTTCCCCTCAGTTTCACTAGTGACTTTTCTGTTCTTCAAACACATTAAGCAAACTGTTGATGGCATCTTGCACTTGGCTGTTCATGCTATATAGATACTCACTCCCTAGGTACCAAATGACTCTTCTCTCAAAGGTAGGTCACCTTTTCAGGAAGGCCCTCTCTGATCATCTCAATTGAAGTTGCACCCCCCACCTCAGCCTTCCTATTTCTATTCCTCTCTTTTGCTGTGTTTTTCTCCTGAACTACCATCTTCTAATGTAGCACTTAATTTTGTTTTCTAAAGAGCTCTCCAGGTGATTCTCTTCTGAAGCTAGCACTGGGAAATTTGCCATAGATGTTGCTTCATTGGGTGTTAGTGTTGAGAGCTCTAGCAGAGGCCATAGGATTTTAAGTATCAAAAATACATTTTGAACCTTTCTTTTTTTCTTTTAGTCAGAGTCTTACTATGTTGCCCCGGGCTCGAGTGCCGTGGTGTCAGCCTTGCTCACAGCAACCTCAAACTCCTGGGTTCAAATGATCCCCCTGCGTCACCCTCCCAAGTAGGTGGGACTGCAACCGTGCCCACCACAATGCCCAGCTAGTTTTTTTGTTTGTTTTATTGAGGCAGAGTCTCACTCTGTCGCCCTGGGTACTGTGGCATTATAGCTCAGAGCAACCTCAAACTCTTGGGTTCAAGCGATCCTCTTGCCTCAGTTTTTTCTTTTCTTTCTTTCTTTCTTTTTTTTTTTTTTTAAGTAGTAACAGGGTCTCACTCTTGCTCAGGCTGATCTCAAACTCCTGAGCTCAAAGTAGTTCACTTGCATTGGCCTCCTGGAGTGCTAGGACTACAGGCATATGGGCCACTGTACCTGGCCATTTTAAATTCTTAATGGTAGCTTCAAGCAAAATCCTTCTATAGAGCCATTCTTGTGAATTAAACTATAGTAGCTAAACATTGTTAACCCACTTGTCAGGAAGTTTTCTGGCAATTGTGATAGCAGTTATATTCCTGTATATAACTGATCTACTGATCTTGAGGACCCCATACCGTATCACCTAGAATCTTCTGATTTTTTTTTTTTTATAATGAGTTTGTATTTAAGCAGGGTTGCTTAAGACCAGGTATGATGACTTATGCCTATAATTCTCACACTGCAGGAAGCCAAGGTGGGTAGATTGCTTGAGCTCAGGAGTTTGAGACCAGACTGAGCGAGAGCGAGACTAGGTCTCTACTGAAAAACAGAAAAATTAGCCAGGCATGGTGGCACACACCCGTATGTAGTCCCAGCTTAATTGGGTGGCTGAGGCAGGAGGATAGCTTGAGCAGAGGATTTTGTTGTCGCTGTCAGCTATGATGATGACATGGCACTCTACCCAGGGTGACAGAGCGAGACTCTGCCTCAAAAATAAGTAAATAAATAAAATGACACATTGTAGAAATTTAGTAGAGTCAAAAGAATACAAGTAGAAATATTTAAGGAGTCTCTTTTTATTTTATTTTTGAGACAGAGCCTCAAGCTGTCACCCTGCATATAGCAACCTCCAATTCCTGGGCTCAAGCGAGTCTCTTTGCTCCGCTTCCCAAGTAGCTGGGATTACAGGCGCCTGCCACGACGCCCGGCAATTTTTTTTTTGGTTGCAGCCGTCATTGTTGTTTGATGGGCCCGGGCTGGATTCGAACCCGCCAGCTCAGGTGTATGTGGCTGGTGCCTTAGCCCGTTGAGCCACAGGCACTGAGCCAGGAGTCTTTTAAAGATGACTACTTAACACCTGTTTGTTTCCTTCTAGCCTTCTTCCATTGCTGTGATCCTAGTTCTGTGTCAGGGATGATGGTGGGGTAATAGAATTCGAAAAGTACAATGGAGAAAATATTCCTTCAACTGAGAATTCAGCACTGTTAATATGTATACATATTTGCTTCTAGTTTATCTAGTTGTACACTTAAAGAGTAATATATAAGCACTAAGTCTCTTTTCAAAAGGAATGTATTATTGAAATCATTTTAACCACTATTTCCCATTCTTCCTATTCTGACCCTGGATGGCCTTTTACTTTAACTGAAATACTTTTGTAAGTTTGGTATATGTTGGTCCAGTATGGATTTTCTGTACTCCTTGCTATGGCAAATAGGTAGTATTGCTTTTATTTTATTTTCTTTTTCTTTTGTTTTCCTCAGCTTTAGAGCTATCCAAGTTACACATACTGATCTAGTTCATTACTTTTGGCTATATAAAACTTCCACTTTATGGATGTAATACAGTTTATCCAGTCCCATTGAGAAGGTTAAATTTGGTTCTTGGCTTTTATAAACAATGCTGCAACAAATATCCTCTTGGGTCATTGGGTTGTCTTGGTCATGAGTGTTAGTATTTTTCTAGGATTATATACAATGTTTTATTCTTTTTTTATTAATATCAAGACATGAATATTCCCATCAGTTTATTGTAATCTCTTCATATACCACATACCTCTTAAATCTCAACCTTGAAATATCTTTAATTGCCTTATAGAAAATTAATATTGGACACAAGGCTTTTCTTTTTATGAAGTTTTTGGCTGGGGCCGGGATTGAACCTGCCATCTCCGGTATATGGGGCTGGCACCCTACTCCTTGAGCCACAGGCGCTGCCCAAGACACAAGGCTTTTCTTTTTCCACCAGAGTAATTCAAACATCACATGGTCTGTCTTGATAGCATAGAAAACATTAAGCTATTTCAACACAAAACATTTAAAAACAAAAAATAGAAGTGTGATTAGTATTTGAAGTAGCTAGAGCAGTCAAAGATTGGTATACCTGGGATTTTTGTATTCTAAGTCCCGTTTTATAATTCTTGGCAAGTTTCTGAGGTTTTTGGAGTTGGTCTCTGAAGCTCCTCACATGAGGCGGCTCCTTTAGGGCTACCACTTTGTGTCTTGCCCAGCTCTTCCTCTTCCTGTATATGTCCTGCTCATATGGCATTCACTTCTTCATGTCTTTTATTTTTTACCCTGAACAAGCATACTGTCTGACACGCAGGTGCTGATCAAATATGTTGTGAATGATTGAGAACGAACATGTGGGTGCTGAGGTGAGGCGGTGGGGTTGGTGAGATTCTCCTTAGGAACTTCAGTATAGTAAAGGTGTGGAATGGGCCGGGCGTGGTGGCTCACGTCTGTAATCCTAGTACTCTGGAAGGCTGAGGCAGGTGGATCGCCTGAGCTCAGGAGTTGGATGGAGACCAGCCTGAGCAAGAGTGAAACCCTGTCTCTACTAAAATAAAATGGAAAAAATTAGCTGGGCCTTGTGGCAGGTGCTAGTAGTCCCAGCTACTCAGCAAGCTGAGGCAAGGGGAGCGTTGTTATGCTGTCTTCAAAAAAAAAAGAGTGTGGAAGAGAGTAAGGGAAGTCAAGGGAAATGGGATGCTAAGGATGACAAATGACAGCTTTGAGAGTAGATCTCAGCTTTAGAATCATGTCATATTGTCATGTAAACAGACTGATTAAATCATTGATCTTAAATTAGGAAAGAATTTTTCCTTGGAATTTAAATGGCAACCTGTTAAAGCACATACTTGTTTTGTTTTTCTAGGAAAACAGATACTGCCATCTTACAGAATTTTTTTTTAACTCCTTGCCTCATTTCTTGGTTGCCCCAATTTTATCCTGAATGAGTAGACTCAATTAAAGGAAATATTTTGGTCACTGTGTTTAGGAAATCCTTTGTAGTTTGGAAGCAATGTTCCTCTAGCCTTTCAACAGCTTCATTCTTGTTCTGAACATGGTGAAGCTGAATGATATCATTAAAGGAGCTTCAGAAAGAGAAGTTCAAATGCAGAACCTCTGGATTTAGAGCTTGAACTGTAAAACTTTTAGGAGGGGGAGTTAGAGTGATTATTCAACTTTTATAATGACAATAGTTATAAACCACTTAGTACTATTTCTCTTTTGGCAAATACCTTCATAGCTCAGAAAATTGCCATAATGATCTTTTTACATAAGAACTTACATTGCTCCCAATTTTTGCTTGTGTGTTAATAGAATTCTAACATACTATATTTTAAATAATTGGAGCTATCAGGAGAATATAGTCTTCTGAGTAGCCAAAGATCTAAAGTGAAAATGATTTATATTACCACCTGTTCTAATACTGAAATTATTTCCAATATTGAAATTATTTCCAATACTAAAGTACTTTAAAACTAATTGTTGCTGGATACTTTTTGCTGCTAATTAACATCTCTTTTTACAGGATTCATGAATAAAATTTTCCATCCCAACATTGATGAAGCGTAAGTAACTATTTTAAAATGTTTAAATTTTAGGAGCAACTGCTCTTAATTAGAGTTCCCTCTCTATTAAAATAAACCTCAATTATCTTTTTGGATTTTTATCAGGAGTTAGGACTGTATGAGTGGTTATGTAAACTATCGAATCCTAGGGACATGATATTCTAAACCACTCAGCTTAAATTCTCCTGTTATGCTACTTAGTTTTTTCCATTGTCAGGACTGGGCCCTTCATTTTTCTTGATATCCAGCTAACAAGTTGCAATATTCCACATCTGAGTTCTCTTTGTATGTACACAACTCAGAGATCTGTTGTCAGTATACAAATTTACTATTTTTAGCCTTTAAAGTATTTCTCGTTTCTTGAGAGGAAGGCAAATATGAATGACTGTAGTTTTATTTCAGTTAATAAATTTTAATTATCACTTTCTTTTCTTCCAGTATTTTATTAGTGATATTATAAAAAATGATTCCGATGAACCTGGTTTGTACTTCCAGTGCTATTTAGAATACATGATTATTTGGGATGCAGTGTTTGTTATCATGTCAAGTCAGTGTCATGGCACTGATTTTACTGTCTCTCACATACATACATATGAGATTTTCTGAACCCTCACAGAGTAGGTTGTATATATGCATACTTCTTGCCCCTTTGTCCTTTAATATTTCATTGTCAGTTATCCTAACGGGAAAGGATATTCTTATGTAACCACTGTATAGTTGTAAGATTCCAGAATTTAATATTAGTGCAATACTTATCTAATCCACTGCCATATTCTTAAGGAATGCACTTTTTAGCACTTTTTTCTTTCTGTAAGGAATCCAATCCTGAATCATATATTACATTTAGTTGTCATGTTTCTTTAAACAATAGGATGTTCATAAAGTTCGTATGCAATTTAAAATAGTTGTCTGTCTGTACACCCTATGTATTAACCAGGAACATTTCCTCAGCCTGCCTTTTATCTTTTATAACATTCACATTTTTAAAGAATATAGATCAGTTATTTTGTACATTGTTCCTCAATTTGATGATTTCCTTGTTAGATTTAGGGCATGCACTTACTTCTGGTCAGAAAACCATAAGGGAAGATGTGTCCTCCTCAGGGTCTCACACACGGAGGCACACAGGTCTTTCTGCCGCTGTGTTCTCAGTGCTTGTTCTGATCACCTGGTTCAGGTGTTGTCTGGTTTCTTCATTGTATTGTTACTGTTTTTCCCTTGAGTCTGTAAGGAAACACTTAAGACCTTGTAAATACTCTCTTCACACTTATCCTTCCTCAATTGGGATTCTTTTCTTTTTTTAAGGATCTGTTAAAAGTACTTCTCTTGATAAATAAAATTAGTTGCCAGATACATGCAACTAACTTGCTAATTTTTTATAAAATGCCATTCTTTCCATCTGTTTCAGGTCAGGAACTGTGTGTCTAGATGTAATTAATCAAACTTGGACAGCTCTCTATGGTGAGTTTGGCCATGGAATATTCTTTGGAGATGTTGAGACACTGCCTTAAAAAATGTTTGGCTTTTCTTTTCTGGTTTAAGATGTTTTGTTGGGAATGGGAAGGGATTTTGAGGGACTGGATGGGAACGTGTGATCAGTGAAAAAAATTATTTCTCAAGTACAGACTTCATTTTAGCAATAGAAGTTTAAAATATCTTTGTGACAGTCTGAACTTAAAGTACAGTGGTACAGGCTGGGCGCCCATAGCTCAGTGGTTAGGGCGCCGGCCATACACTCCAGGGCTGATGGATTCGAACCCAGCCTGGACTTGCTAAACAACAACAGCAACAAAAGAATAGCCAGGCATTGTGGTAGGCTCCTGTAATTCCAGCTACTAGGGAGGCTGAGGCAAGAGAAACTCTCCAGCCCAAGAGTCTGAGTTTGTTATGAGCTATGATGCGACAGCACTCTACTGAGGTGACAAAGTGAGACTCTGTCTCAAGAAAAAAAAAGGTACAAATATGCAGACACAGATACACTGGTAAACATTTTATATGTCTTCATATGTATTCAGAGATACATTGTATATACATATTTTTCTGTGATACCTTTTCATTTTGGAAAAACAGAGATGGTATGTAAAAGGTTCAGGGATCTTCTATCTCCAAGGCCAAAACCACCTTAGGAATTAAAGAGTAATTTAGCCTACATTTAGCACTAAAATTGATAGCTTACCTCTTACAGTGTGTCAACAAATGAATTGCCCAACTCTATAAAATGCTATGCTGAGTATCACGGAGAGATAAAAGGAGTATCAGGCCTTCCATTCTTGAATTTGTAACCTAGTTGGGGAGCTAACGGTATTTTTAAATGTAGTAATCCCTCAGTATCTGTTGGGAATTGGTCCCTTGACTGCCCATAGATACGAGAATCGACACATACTTAAATCTTGCAGTCAGCCCTGTACAACTTTCCTGACAGATAAGGAAAGTTGACCCTCCATATGCTCACTGCCAGTAGGTAGGGACTGGCTGTGTTATGTTGAAAAAAAAAAAAAACTTCGTGCTGGGTGTGGTGGCTCACACCTGTAATCCTAGCATTCTGGGAGGCTGAGGCGGGTGGATTACCTGAGCTCATGGGTTTGAGACCATCCTGAGCCAGAGCAAGACCCGGTCTCTAAAAATAGCTGGGCATTGTTACGGGTGCCTGTAGTCCCAGCTACTTGGGAGGCTGAAGGAAGAAAACTGCTTGAGCCTAAGAGTTGAGGTTGCTGTGAGCTATGATGCTATGGCACTCTACCAAGGGCGACAAAATGACTCTCTTATCCCTCCCCCCCAAAAAAAACTTTCATGTAAGTGGACTTGTGCGGTTTAAACCTGTGTTCAAAGGTCAACTATATATTCAATGTTAATTAGCATACAGTGAATCTGTTAACTCCTTCTCCCATATGTCTAAGTCCTTGGGTTTCATTGACTCCCTGCTCCAGTGCCTCATGAGGCTTCCTCTGATTCTCCAGTTGAAAATAATCTCTAAGTATGCTTACATTTTATATCTTTTTTATGACCCACTTTTACTTGACCTTGTATTTGTTTATGCCTGTATTTTTTTGTGCTAGTAGATTATTTTCTAACTTAAGGGCTGACAGGTGTATGTCTCATTTGTCTGTAAGGCCTGGGACTATTAGTTCAGTGCTTCTCACTGATAAGGGTTGAAATAATGAGTGGTGCAAATAACAGTTGTTGAGAGGCACAAGGACAGAAGGGAGAGAGTGAGCGCTTAGCCTAGATTTAACCAGGGATGGCTTCCTCTAGGTGAAGAGTTCTAAGACCTTTTAATGGCCTATAAGGTAGGTAAAGGTAAGCTATCGTAGTTCAGCCACAGTTTTCTAATCACCTTTGCCTGACATTCTTGTACTAGGTTGAGAATTACAGAAGAAGGTTGGTCACCAAAATTCTTCTGTCCCTGTCCACCTTCCTGCTTCTGCCAGGCAAGAATTATTTCCTCTACCTGGAATTCTCTCCCCTAGTCTTTGCATGGCTGGCACCTTCTTTTATTACTTCAAATATCACTTCTCACAGAAACCTCCTTTCATAGCCCCTCTCTAAAATCACACCCCTATGATAGCATAGCACCCTGTTTTAAATATACTTCTAAAACAGGTATTTATGATTTATCTTGTCCTCTTGGATTGTAGGTCCATGAGAAGAGGGACATTGGTGTGTGTATGTGTGTGTCTGTCTCTATGCCTATATAGAGAGAATTAATCATAGTTTAAGGGAGATGGTGTCTTATAAAGAGATAAGGCAACAAAAAAGAACATATATTCTGAGGTTGATTAAATGGATTCCTTTTAAGACAGTTTTTTTTGGTAAAAATGTCTGATGGCAGGCTGCCTGGAATATCTGATGTAATGATGTGTTTTCTTAAACTACATTCACATTTTAGAAATGTACATATCAAGATACTACAGGCTGGTTCCAATTACAACTAAGTAAATTGGACTTTAGTTTCAGTAAATCTTTTATAGTTGACCAGTAAAGCTTTGTGGAAAAGGTTTACTGTTCTCAAGTACCTCATGCCTCAGAATAGATTTTTTAAAAAATACTTTAATTGTAATTTAAAAACTTGCAACTTACCCATTTTAAAGTATGCAATTCAGTTTTTAGCATATTCAGTTATGTGCAGCCATCACCACTGTCAATTTTAGAACATTTTTCTCACTTCAAAAAGAAACTCATACCCTTTAGTTACTCCCACCCTATGCCGTGAGCCCTGGGCAACCACTAATCTACCTTTAGTTTCTATAGATTTGTCTGCTCTGGGTATTTCTTAGAAATGTAATTGTATAATAGGTGGTCTTTTTTTTTTTTTTTTTTGAGACAGAGCCTCAAGCTGTCACCCTGAAGAGAGTGCTGTGGCATCACAGCTCACAGCAACCTCCAATTCCTGGGCTCGAGCGAGTCTCTTGCCTCCGCCTCCCAAGTGGCTGGGACTACAGGCGCCTGCCACAACGCCCGGCCATTTTTTGGTTGCAGCCGTCATTGTTGTTTGGCGGGCCCGGGCTGGATTCGAACCCGCCAGCTCAGGTGTACGTGGCTGGCACCTTAGCCTGTTGATCCACAGGCGCTGAGCCAATAGGTGGTCTTTTATGCCTGGCTTTTTTCACTTTGCATCATGTTTTTAGGGTTCATCCAGGTTGTAGCATGGGTCAGAATTCCATTTTTATGGCCAAATAATATTCCATTGTATGGATACACCAAGTTGTTTATGTTTCGGTTGATAAATATTTGGCTATTACAGATAATCTTTCTATAAATATTTATACATAAGTCTTAAATTTTTATGTATGCATGTTTTCATTTCTCTCGGCTGAATATTTTCCAAAGTAGAAAATAATCCATTTTACCTTCCCATCAGCAGCTGTATGAAGCTCGGAACAGATTTTAAAGCAGAAGACCAACACGATTAAAGTTTTATCACATTTATAGTATGAGTATACCTTGTATTAGCTTGCCAAGCTATTAATTAAACCACATTGGTCAAAATGTATTGAGCAGACTTTGTATTATTACATGTACATGAGTCATTATAAGTGTTGTATAATGCAAGAATGTGGACACATAACACAGGTAGGTACAGAAAACCAAAAACTATTTTCAGAGTGTAATCAAAAATATACCAAGTGCATGGTGCCTGTGGCTCAGTGCGTAGGGCACTGGCCCCATATAACGAGGGTGGTGGGTTCAAACCTGGCCCCGGCCAAACTGCAACAAAAAATAGCCGGGCGTGGTGGCGGGCGCCTGTGGTTCCAGCTACTCAGGAGGCTGAGGCAAGAGAATTGCCTAAGCCAAGAGCTGGAGATTGCTGTGAGCTGTGACGCAATGGCACTCTACCGAGAGCAATGAAGTAAGATTCTCTCTCTGAAAAAAATATATATACCAAGGATGAGAGAATTGTTTTGACATTTTGCTCAATACTAACTGCTTCTTGAGAAAATTCACCATTTCTTTGTGGAAAAGTTTAAGAGCAGATAAATACTACCTGTACCAGTACAGGTAGAAGTTGGGCGCCCTTAGCTCAGTGGCAAGGGTGCTGGCCACATATGCCAGGGCTAGCGGGTTAGAACCGGGCCTGGACCTGCTAAACAACAATGACAACTACAACAAAAAAATAGCTGGGCATTGTGGCAGGCACTTGAAGTCCCAGCTACTTGAGAGGCTGAGGCAAGAGAATCTCTTAAGCTCAAGAGCTTTGAGGTTGCTGTGAGCCATGACGTAATGGCACTCTACCGAGAACGACATAGTTGAGACTCTGTCTCAAAAACAAAAAAAAATGGCTGGGCGCCTGTGGCTCAACGGGCTAAGGCGCCAGCCACGTACACCTGAGCTGGCGGGTTCGAATCCAGCCCAGGCCGCCAAACAAGGATGATGGCTGCAACCAAAAAATGGCCGGGCGTTGTGGCGGGCGCCTGTAGT
>CAUYRH010055578.1:0-17243 GCA_963574655.1 Perodicticus potto | reverse complement strand
AAAAAAAAAAAAAAAAAATTTTTGTGCTCTTTCTTTTAATTCAAATAAACAGAACATAAAAACAAACACACAAAAAGTTTGCATAGGAGATAAGAGAAATTTCAGAAAAGAATATTAAAGGTTTAACATTCACCTAGTGTTGCATCAATCTCTTACAGGAAGGGGCATTGTTGTTTTTTGTTTGTTTATTTGTTTGTTTTTTGAGAAAGAGTCAAAAAACAAACAAAGTCACCTTGTTGCCCTCGGTAGAGTACCCTGGTGTCATAGCTCACAGCAACCTCCAATTCTTGAATTCAAGTGATTCTCTTGCCTCAGCCTCCCAAGTAGCTGGGACTATAGGCGCTCACCACAACACCCAGCTATTTTTAGAGATAGGGTCTTGCTCTTGCTCAGGCTGGTCTTGAACCTGTGAGCTCAGGCAATCTACGCACCTCAGCCTCCCAGCATTCTAGGATTACAAGCATGAGCCACTTGAGCCATGTGCCTGGCCTAGAAGGGGCATTGTTGAGGCAGAAAGGTAGGCTGACATTCATCAGAAGATGGTGATGGAAAGGATGGAGTAGAGACTCGAGAATCAGGATGTGATTCTATTCCTGGAGGAGGAGAGTCTACCAGTGAAGTTGGTTTCTTGGAAAAGGTATATAGGGCTATTTGTACAGCTTCTTTCTTTCTTTTTTTCCCTTGGAGCAGCTGCTGTTCTCACTAACTGCACGGTAAACCTTTGTAAACCACTTAAGATTAGGATCTTGCTCCTCAAGCTTAGCAAATCCTGCTTCGATCAGACAAAAGCCTTGAGCTAATTCTTCTGTTGTAAACTTTCTTGGCTCTGGATCTTCTGACTCTTGGTGTTCTTGTGTTTCTATCAGCTGCTTCTCTATCTGTGAGACTAGCTGCTAGCCTAGAGATGCTGTGCCGATAAACTACTTACGCCATAGAAGGCACTAGTTCCCAAATTAATTGTTTAATTACAAATTGTCTTTATGGGGAGCCTTGGGAGCCTGTTCATAAGTACAGAATGCCTTAAGTCAGGTCGTCCATAACCCAGGGTCTATTTGTTTTCTCTTGGGCCTGTCTTCCTATCTCCTGCCAGGCTGTCAGCCTTCAGAGGCTGAATGGCTAAAGAGGCCTGAGGGGGATGGGAGTGATGGGGAGGGGCAGCTTCCCACTTACCTCCCTCTCCTCAGGGCTTGGTTCAGCACCCTGCCACGAGTCAAGAGCCCAACTAACACAGATCCTCTTTTAAAGATACTCGCCCGATCTTCCTCTTTCTGCCCTACCCTATTCCCTCACATTCAGCATCACGTGGTATCTTGAGGTTTCCAGCACCCTGAGATGTAGGCTGCAGGCCCAAGCATCAGCTTTCCCGTCTCCTAAGGCTGTTATAACTGGCCCATCTGTTTCCAGTTACCAGAATTTTGTAGACATCTCTCATCTGCTATCGTCTCCTCTCCTGTTCTTTTTGCCCTTGTGGATTTATGCATTTTTAATTCCCTTATTGTCATTTTGGTGGGGGGTTGGGACAAAACCAGAAATAAATGGATGTGCTCAATCTGCCATGTTTACCACATTGTCTGGAGTCCTCTAAAACATTTATTGAATGCCTTCCATGTGGGACTGACAGTGCCAGGGCTGAAGAGGTGGCCAAAGTACCTAACAAAGAGAAAAAGAAGGATGACGAGTCGGGGACCAGAGAGAGGAGGAAGTCCAAGATCACTCTGGCAGGTCAGGAGGGCCTTTAGGTCGGTACTTTGATGAATGTCTTCCAGGTGTTCAGAAGAGGCAATACACAGCTGGAGGGTGGCCAAGGTGAGACTCTGAGGAGGGACCCAGAGATGGGAGGGCACTAAGCTGACTCCAGAGAACAGCTGGGAAGGCCGGCCCAGCCCCCAGGAAGAATCCTCCAGCTGCGTTAGGGTGTAAGTGACTTAGGGCCCAGTTCTGTGGGGCTCCTTCTGCCCACAGAGCCGGCATCTCTACCTGGCAGCCCACCTGGCTCTCAGAGCACACCCAGCCCTTTTAGATACAGCAGGCATCACCTGAGAGAGCAGACCCTGGTCAAGAGATGTCTGAAATGGTCTCTTCCTGACTCCTTCACAGAGAGAGGCCCTGGAGTACACGTGCACACGTGTGTGTGCCTTCTCGCTGACCAGAATGGGACCCCTAAGACATCTATCGAGGCCCACTGGGCACTTGCCCCTCCCTGTTCTCCCCCTTGCACTGTTCCCATGCTTTCCTGCTCTGAAATGCCTTCATACCTATATGAGAAAGAAACAGCTTACATCTCCCATGGATTCTATGTCATCTCCTTCACTGTCCCCCCATGAGCTAGAATGCCACTAAACCTCCAAAGTGAGACCTCCTGAAGCAACCTAGTAGGGCTCTAGGGTCACCAATGAGAGGCACCTGCTCTAGCAGCAACAGAAACCAAGATGCAGATGTTTCCCTCTGCCCCACCGGCCTTGTTCAGAAAGTTCTTCACTTCTGACTTTAATTCCTCTTGTAAGAGCAGGGACTGGTTTCCTTATTCTTGGTGAAAGTGTGCAATTTTGAGGTCCCCTCTTCCTTCTCAAATTCTTTTGGGCTAAGATACCCCATCAACCCTCTGTTCTCTGAACTAGGCAGTGTAAGGTCCTCTTGGGCTGTAACCCTCCCTGCCAGCTCTCCCACTGAGGAGCTGTCCTGAAACCACTCTCCATCCTCATCTCTGGACCCCTGTGGTCTGGAGATAGGAAGATGACCTGAATTGGAATCCTGATTCCACCACTTCCTAGCTGTGTGACTTTGGACAAGTTCCTTCATCTCTCTGAGCTTCCACTTCCACCACCTGGGAAAAGGAAGCAGTGAGCTAGATGTGTAAAACCGCCAGACCACAGGCAGAGGATGGCAGGGGTTGACTCAGTGGTGGCTCCTCCCCTCCCCTCCCCACCCTGCCCTCAGGCACTGACAGCCTAGCATCCGAGCTGCACAGGAGGCTCAGTTTCCAGCTCTGATCCACCGAGGTGCATGCACCTTGTCAGGACTCCATCTGTCAGGAATTTATTACTAATGCATTTTATAACAGGCTCTATAATAAGATATTAAACACTGTAGTGGCATCTAGCAAGCATTCCATAAATATTAATAATGCCTTTAGAGATGGCACCTACAGTGGAAATAGTAGGGCTTTCTGCTGAGATTTGGTCAAGGGTATTGAATAAATCTAATTGCAGGGGGGTGCTGTGAAGATTGGAGAGCGTGGCATTCTTCTTTTCTTTCTCTGTCCTATCTTCATTTGCTCCTTAATTTTTCTACTTTCCCTTTGTTCACAACTTTGCCTCTGTAATGTTTCTTTTTTCCCCCTGTGAGTTAGTTCCTTTCTCCCCAACTCTCTTCTTCCTGCTCTTCTCTTGCAAATTCTCTTCCTCTCCTTCCTACTTCCCCCTTGGTGTCCAGTCCGGCCCCTCGCTGTTCCCATCCCCTTTTCCTCTGGGGTCTGTGTACTCCCCTCCTCCCTCGCCATCCTCCACCATTCCCCTTTCTTTGCCACACTGGCCATGGCAGTTTTCGTCTCCCTGCCCATCTGCTTCTCTCCTCCTGGCCCTTCTCTCCCTTGCTGCACACACTCCCGCACCCCGTTCCAGTGAGCACCCCAAGCCACCTCTGGAGAAGCCTGGAGTATAATGTAACTCACACTGCATATGAGAAGTGAGCTATTTATCATTATTATTAACGAACAGGATCTCTTGCACGGCAGAACATTCCCAGAGTCTATTCCCTTGTCACCCCAGGAGTAGCAAAAAGATTTATTTGTCTCTGAATTGCACAGGGTGGCCCATTTACAGCAGGTCCATCAGAAGTGATGTGGAGCTTAAATGGGGACTGGAGGAGTCTGAGACCTGCATGGAGTGGGCCACCTGAGAGGAACAACCTGGCAGGTGGAAAAGTTTTGAAGAGGACGATGCCTAAACACGTTCCCCGGTGCTCTGAAGGCACAAGCCTTTGAAACGACCCAGAGCCATAAGGGAGTAGGTGGGACTGGGCTGGGGTTGCCATGGGGGACGGGGTGCTAGAAGCAGAGTGGGAGCAGGCAGCAGCCCAGAGGCCTGCCTCAGGAGCGGAAGTATTCGTGCCCCATGGGGCCTTTCCTCCAAAGATCAGCACTGTGTCTTTCAAGCAAGGTGGACCCAGGGCTGGCTTCCACAGTGAATGTATGGAGAAAGTTCGGGCCAGAATGGGGCAGGCCCAACGCCCTGTTGATTGGCACAGCTCTGATCCTGGCCCACATTTCTGTAGACCCTCAGCCCCAACACAGATACCAGAAAAGCCCCTTCCCCTGGTCTCCTTGTTCTTGGATGGCTGAGTCTGGCTCTGCTGGGCATCATTCCTCTAGGCCTGTCCTGGATGATCGTGTCAATTCTGTGATCAAGCTGTCCCCTGCCCACCCGCCACCTTCCCACATACATGCCGATAATTACCAGTGACCTGAGTGGATTTGCATGTTAAAAGGAGTGTCTGGGGACAATTAAAAGGAAGAGCCTGCATATACCTGGCAGCTTTATTCTTCTCCCCAGTCTAACCTCCTAGCCTTGCAACTGCTGAAATTGTACCCTCATTAGTAGTCAAGGAGCGGGTGGCCTGGAGCTTTGCTTTCTGTGGCCCAGCTCTGTGCGCTGAGGGGCAGAATCCCAGCAGGGGAGGGTGGGGAGAGCCTGGGGCAGAGCTGCAGGAATAAGGAGGCCCAGGGAGCAGGGAGCTGAGACTCCCGAAGGTCCGTGAGCATGGGGGTGGGGATGTCCACAGGAAGGACAGCAAATATGGGGTCACAGCCTCATAGCCAATGGCAGGAAGTGAAGTCATACAGGGCCCGTCCCCTCTCTGGGCTTTTTGCATCTATAAAATGGGAAAGCTAGACTAAATCCACAAGGTCCTTTCTAGCTCCTACACTTGAGCCATCCCAGAGTGGTTTGTGGTCAGGACTGGCCTCCTCGTTAGGAACTTCCCTGGCCCCCAGGTTCCCCTCTCACCACTGCCTGGGACTCCACCCCTCCTATCATAGGCTCTCAAATCCATTTGGGAGTGTCTCCTGGAGACTCTCTCATCCTCACCCTGTCCGTAGTAGCCAGGAACGGACCAATGGAGGTGTTCTCTTTCTGAATCGTACGGTGCCCATGTGTCCAAGTTCATGGGGAAGAGATTCATCAACTCTTTACACCATTTCTAATATATCTCACTTGAAGTGAGGCTCATCTCAACCTTCCTGGGGTAGTATTTTATTACTAGAATAATAATTGCAATCACCATTATCAAGTATTATTCAATATTGCCATGTGTGTCTGGCCTAGAGAGAATTTTTTAAAATTTTCTTCACACCTAATCTCATATATTCATTCTCACAACCACCCTAGGAAGTAAGTATGACTGACAGCTCTATTTTACAGATGAGGAAACTGAGACCAAAAGACATTTAGCAGCTGGGTGCAGTGGCTCACACCTATAATCCCACCCAGCACTGTGGGAGGCTGAGGAGGGAGAATTGCTTGAGCTCAGGAGTTCGAGACTTGCCTGAGTGAGAGTGAGACCCCAACTTAAAAAAAAAAAATTATAAAAATGCTCAGCCTGAGCTATGGCTCAGGCTCAGCCATAGCAAGTGCCTGTAATCCCAGCAGCTACTAGAGGCTGAGGCAGTGGGATGCCCACAGCCCCAGTCTGAGGTTGCAGTGAGCTATGATGCCATTGCACTCTGCTCAGGGCATAGGGTGGGACTCTGTCTCAGAAAAAAAAAAAGAAAGACATTTAGCAGTGTATGTCTGACTCACACTAGAAAGTCTCAGAATCAAAGTTAGAGGGTCTGACTTGCTCTGAGGCACCAAGTTTTACTGCCACAGGTATACTTAGAAACCTAGATGCACCTGACTCCATAAAGGAACTCTGCTTGTGCTGAGGCTATGTGTACATTTGTGCATGTCTATGGCACAGTAGCTGGGTGTTCAGAGAAGCCCCAAGTGTATGTGTTAAGTCTTTCTCCCGACCCCCAGTTTTCCTGATAGAGCATGGTGCCCAGGACCCTAAATGCAGGAAGTCAGCATTCTTTTCTCTCCAATAGCTTGTCCCTGCTAAGAATATAAGTGGTTCTTTGCCAAACCTGTTTAAAACCTTTACTGAGTTATGCAGAAATTAAATGGGTTTTCACTGCAGGGCATAAAACATAATCCAAGAAGGTTAGGCACAGGGACTGTCACTTCTTTTCCTACTTTTCCACCATTTCCTGAATTGTGTTCTCAAATCCTCTGATCAGATGCAGAGAGCCTTTGCCCCGGACCATGTGGAATGAATGAGTAGAATGTCCTCTCCTCCCTGAGGCTGGGAGCTGGAGAGCTGACCTGTTGTGGGAGCCATCCCTCTCCCCGGGCTTCACACAGAGGTGTTGGTTGTCTGCCTGATGCCTCAGCTACTATTTTCCAATACTGAAGTCAGAATGTGGCCATCCCTTCTTGTGGCAGGAACTGTGGGCTCTTAAAGAGAGTTTTGTTCTAGATTCTTGGGGCTACCTTTGGCACTTACGTCTGAGCTAGAGGTCAAGGGGAAGGGGGGAGGATATGGGAGAGAACGATGGGTCAGCCAAAAATCTCAGAAAGATCTCCTTAAGGCCCATTTCACCCTGGTGGGCATGTTGGGATGAGGTTGCTTCACTGAGTTCAGCACCTGAGAACTTCAGTCTCCAGGGTTTTGCCTGTGGTGAGTCAGGGTATGATGCACTCACAGGGTGTTGGTGTCTGTCAGGGTCCCGGCAGGAAAGAGTTCATCTCAGGCATTTCTGTTAGAGGCATTTCCATGAGGAGACTATTCACAGGGGGTGGGTGGGGCTGGAGAAAATAAGGGAGGTTGAGGCACCCAGGGATTTGCAACACTGGGAGGCTCTTACACCCCTAGGACTGAAGGGAGAAGGGGAGGAAAATAGTGTTACCAGAGTGCACTGACAGCTGGTGCTGGGCTGGAGCTGGAAGGCATGGGGAAGACCCCAAACTCTTTCTCCTTCTGCCCTCTGAGCTCCTACCAGAACCTCCACTGGCAGAACCCCACTGGAAGCCAGCTAGCAAGGGAGCCTGAAGGTACAGTGCATTGAGTACCTGGGGTTAGGGGGAAGCAGAAGAGGGTACCCAGTGATCACAGCATGGGGAGGGGAGGAGGCAGAGAATGCCCAGAATTGGCCTTTTACTGTTGGAGCTTCTTGATAGCTCCTTGCCTTATTCTTGAAGGGCCCCTTTTCTGTACCCCTCTAGAAGGCATTCAGACATTAAAATCACAACTGCCATCTTCTCAGTATTTACATACTAGGATGTTTATGCCCATGAACTATGTACTCTTCACACTAACCCTGTGAGATATTATTAACTTCAGTGTACAGAGAGGGGATTAAGGATCAAAGAGATTAAATAATTAACCAGACACATAGCGAGGCTAGGATTCCAACAAGGATTCCCTGAATCCTTAGCACTTGGCAGCCCCTCCTCCCTGCAGACCTGATTCTCTTTTGGAGGGGATGAGCATCTTCCAAGCAGCTGACTTGGGGAGGGCAGTCCTAGCCAAGGAGCAGAATCTTCAGAGGCCCAGAGGCGTGAGGGAGCCTGCTGGGCTCAATAAGTGCAAATAGCTCTACTCCACTTGGAGATAAAATGTGAAGCGGACACAGGGTCAGACCACTAGGGCCTGTGTTCTGTGCAAAGAGCACTGGGGAGTCACAGCTGGTGAGAAGGAGGGGGCTGCCTGCTGCTGCCTCCTGTTCCCGGAGGACAGAGGGGTTGAAACGGGCAGTTATGAGCCTGTCCATTCACCCTGACATGTGCTCGCTTATGAGGTGAATCAGCAAGCTCAGGAGGAAGTCATTGCACCTCCTTGGCATTGTTCTCTGGAGGCCCTTTCCAGCCTGATGGGGCCTTTAAAGAACACCTCCCCCTCAAGCGCGTAATCTGTCATCCCCCGGGAAGGACTGCCAGGAGGTCTCTGAAAAAGAAGCCTATGGCTTAGGCAGCCAAAAGGCATTGGATGAAACCACCAAGAAATGTGTTTGAGGATCAAAGGGCCACTCATCCAGAACCCCAGAATGAGCAGATCATCTTTGGAGCTGGTGCTCTTACAGCCACCAGGAAGCCATCAAAAACAGAAAGAAAAATAAATTCTGCATTTTAAATTCCTCTGAACCTCCTAGAATGGAAATGACCAAGCCCTGGGTCTAGTTGGCTGGAGGGATGTAGTTATTGGGCTTTGGGAGACTAGTCCTTGATGACGGACAGCTGCTGCTCCAACCTCTGGCTCACGCTTGTATTTGCTTTGTTTTCATCCCCAGAACACACCAGTGGGTACTCCCATCTTCATCGTGAATGCCACGGACCCCGACCTGGGTGCAGGTGGGAGCGTCCTCTACTCCTTCCAGCCCCCCTCCCAGTTCTTCGCCATCGACAGTGCCCGTGGCATCGTCACAGTGATCCGGGAGCTGGACTATGAGACCACACAGGCCTATCAGCTCACGGTCAACGCCACAGTGAGTCGCTACGCTGGGCCCCCAGCAACCAAACATCTACCTCTTCCCACCCTAGAGGAGACAGATGGGGCATTCCAATGGGTCCTAACTCAGTGCCATGCTACTCCAGGATCTATAGTAAAGATACTAGCAATACTGATAATAACAATGACAGCTAATGTTACTGAAGGTCCGTGCTGTGTTCCTGACACTGTGCTGAGCACTTAAATGTTCTGTCTCTAGTAAACCTCAAGCAGCTGTGTATCTTAAGTGTTATTAAGGTACCTATTTTACAGATGAGAAAATTGAGGCACAAGAGCAATTCACTAATTTGCTCATGGTCACCCAGGAGCCTGACTTCAGTCACCTATTCTGGTAACTTCCTTGGGACAGTCATAGTGCAGAGCATCACTTACTCTCTGAGACATAGGATGGAGGTGTCCACCCAGCTGTGTCCTGACATGCTGGAGCCAAGAGCCTCTTCTCCCTAGAGTGGCAACACAAACACAGCAGGGAGCATCCACCTATGCAGAGCACCCTACTGGCTCCTGGGAATTCCAGTCTGAATTAGTGAAAGGCAGGAGGCAGCAGAGGAGTAATTATGCTATTTTATGGCTGACTCTGTTGAGACTCACACAGTAGATAAATGGGGGGAAGGGCAAGAACCCAAACCCAGACCATCTGACTCCCAGTGCAGTGCTCTGACCACCGTGCACATGGCCAGAAGTCTCCAGATCTGCAGGACATCACAGCTTGGCCTCTGTTGTCAGCTGTTTGTGAAGGCCCAGGGACAGGCAAACCGCACCCTAAATAAATTCTTAACCTGTGCTCCCCACTTCCTTGTTCCTAGATACTACCTCAGAGCACCATTAGAGCCATCACCTGGCAGCAGAGCCAGAAGTTGACCTATTGGCCCTTTAAAATAGGGCCAGTAATCTAGCCAGTCTGCTTATTCCTGGCAGCCAGTCTGGGCATAATAGCAAGACCCCATCTCTAAGGAAAAAAAAAAAAATTAGCCAGCCATGTATGCCACACTGTTTGGGGGCAAGATACAATTGTAAAAGAGTCTTTATCTAACAAATGCAATCAGTATAACCTGGTTTCTTGTATCCTCAATGAATCCCCAACAATTAAAAAAAAAAAAATTAGCCAGCCATGATGGCAGGCACCTGTAATCCCAGCTACTTGGAGGCAGAGGCAGAGGATCACTTGAGCCCAGGAGTTTGAGGCTGCAATGAACTATGATCATATCACTGGTCTCTAGCCTGGACAACAGAGCCTGTCTCAAAAAAATGAGAAAACAAAAATAAAAGCTTAGGCCAAGAGCCAAACAAACTACGGGAATCTCTTGACCATCCAGGATCCAATTGCTTGACACACAGCACCTGCCTCTGGCCCCGTGTAGCTGTAGGGGGTTTTCCCAGCAGCATTGTCAGGTCACAGAGCCTAGATCACAAGTTGAGGATCCAGTTTTGAAAGATGGGGCTTCCCCAAGCATTGGCCAAGATGCAGAGAGCACTCAAGACCAGGAAATGCAAACTTCTTGTTTGACCCTGACCCAATGTCCTGTGGGGATATCACTATAGATGACACTCATTCTTTCCTTCTCCCCTACTTAAGTATGGTCACCAGGGAAGGTGTGTGCTGCTGTTTATAAAAGTGGGGGCTTGCAAGCCCGAAATTTGCTTTTTGTGCACATTTGCCGGCACTTTCTGCATGCCCTTGCATTCACACACGGCTGTCCACCACTCTTTATTTGCGCACATCTGGGCCCAGAAAGGCACAATACTTGTCCTCTTTCTCTAAGAACCGTTTGCTGTGGGATAATTCTTCCATAAAAATGGCTTCCAGCCTTGGGGAATAGGCCAGATCTAGGCACACGTAAGAATCCAGGTGGCTGGGTCTGCCAGGATGCCTGGGCTCCAGCTGGAAGGATGAATACAGTTAAATTGCTGTTAATCTCCCAGTAGTCAGGTCTTGCAGCAGAGGACAGGAGAGGCACTGGAAGTCCCTCTGTGGACAGCTTCCCACTTTCTCCTGGATGGGCTGACACAAGTCCCTCTTGGGGCTCGTGCTGTGTCATTGGCTGCTGGGCATTTCTACAAGGAGATTTTTCTGCATGGAATTGTAGGGAGCAATGTGGGTTCCCAGCTATGAGGGGTGGGTACCAGGATGGGAAAAAGCTGCTGAGAGCCGCAGGCCCCATAGTCACAGCTGGAGCCTGGCAGAATGCCTGCCCAGCCAGATGTACCCACTGCTGTCCTCTTTCCCCACTACAGAGGCCAGGGTGGGCTGGACAGGGGTGTCTCTGGAACAAACAGGATATACAGACACCCCTGTCCTGTGTGGATGGGGAGGGCATGTGCCAACCTCTACAAAAGCCAGCTGCCCACACAAGCCTGGTAATGGCAAATCAGAACCACTGGCATCTTTTGCCCAAGAGATCAGGGGACTTGCTCTGAGCATCCCCACTTTGGTCCTATGTCCCTGGTGGCCATTCCAGGTCCCTGGCTGGAAGCTCTCGCTATGGGCAGTTCCCAAGCCTGGACTGTGGGCCCCTGGCCTTGATCCTGGTGGGCTGTCTCCCCACAGGCCCTCTGTTCACCTCCTACTTCCAGACTTGCCTCCCCCTTGCTGCACCACTCCCACCATCTCTTTGGCTGCCCCTGAGGCTCTAAAGGCAACCAGCCCTCCCATCTCCTTGGTGCTGGTTGACAGGAGCAGGTGCCAGGCTTATAACTCTCAGGAGTGTTTGCATTGTTTAAGACAAACCAAAGGAGGGAATCTTAGAGCATTTACAAGTCCAAGGTCCTTCAATTGATCCTCTTCATCTTTCAGAAAAGTACACTGAGATTCCTGGAGGGAAAAGAATTCCTTTGAGGTTACCCAGCAAGTTAGAAGCTAAGCCTATCTTAGAGTTCAAGTTCAAACTGTTATGGGCAAGTTTTTATGTGAGTCTGAGTCCTGGCTACACACTTCTTAGTTGTGTGACTCTGAGCAAGTTACTTAACCTCTCTGAGTCTCTGTTAACTCATTTGAGTATTGGACCCATAATGTTAATAATTATAAACATAAACGAAGTGCCCAAGACAGGGCTGCTCTGTGATCTGTATTCAGCACTGGAGCTTCCATTATTGCTGCTATTCTTCACTAGCAGCGGGTACTTAAGCAGCAGAAGATAGGAAGATAGGTTTCAGGTGTCTGTTTTTGGCAACTTTTTTTTTTTGTCAAGCCAAGGAGTCTCAGTGTGTTTCCAGGCTGGAGTCAGTGGCTATTCATAGGTGCAATCATAGGTCACTGCCTTAACTCCTGGGCTCAAGCAGTACTCCCGCCCCAGCCTCTGGAGCAGCTGGGACTGACTACAGGTGCATTGGTGAACGTTTATAGGATGATATTTCCAACTAACTCTGCCTGTCTGGCCTCAGGACCACGGGCTGCATGACCTCTCAGGGCTCCTTCCTGGAACACACCCCGACCCCCACCCCCTCACCCTAGTCATAGACCCTGGAGCTCCCCCTGCTGGTTCCAGTGGGAAAATTGCTTGACTGGTAAACACAGCCCAGAGCAGAGACCCAGGTCCCAGTGTCACCCCCTCTGTGGCCAAAGGGACATTCTTCTGAGGAGTCTCCATCCTATACAATCCCCTGCTGCCCTGGAATGAGGAGGGGCAGGAAGTGGGCACAGAGAGGGACAGCGGCCCCCAGTGGAACATGGCGAAGAGGCTAAGGATGGCACCGTCCCCTTACCCCAAGCCAGTTCCACAGCACCAGCCTTTGGAGTAGCAAGCTGGCCCAGTGGGGCAAGAGATCTGGCTGTCCCCCAGCCCTGCTCTGTGACTCTCTGGGCCTTGGAGGCCTGATTTGTGTTTTCCTGTACAGCTCAGGAATCCTTTTGGTTCTTAGAGTTCCTGAGCTTCCTCTTACTGAGCCCTTCCCTGTGTATATGTGAGTATGTGTGTGCATGTACACCTTCGTGCATGTGTGTCACACGTTGTGGGTCTGTGTGTGTGTGTACATACATGTGTGCGTGTCCACAACATCATTCAACCTAATTCTTTATAATCTCTGTGTTCTCGAAGGATCAAGACAAGACCAGACCTCTGTCTACCCTGGCCAACTTAGCCATCATCATCACAGATGTCCAGGACATGGACCCCATCTTCATCAACCTGCCTTATAGCACCAACATCTATGAGCATTCTCCTCCGGTAAGACCTCCGTGGCCCTGGGGGACTTCCTTCTGAGCTCCTGTTAGGGATGAGGCCTGGTAGTAGGACAGACGCCCCCTTGTCCTTGCTTCCCCCACAGTCCCTAGGCATGGCAGTGATGGATGTCTTAGCACAGTGAAATCCCAGCCCCTCCACACCCCACACATCACCTCCTCACCCTCTCACTACCCTAGAGGGCTCCCAGCAGCAAAGAACAAGACTTGTGAGGGAAGTAAAGGGAGCCACTCAGAAGGATGTCTGTAGAGGTGCCCATGGAAAAATCCAGCTAGAGATGGGTTTAGACTCCTTCAGGCTCCACAGGAAATCTGTGTGACTCAGCCAGGTACCTAATGGGTTGGTCTGCCTGTCTCAGCCCATCAGCACTTCCCAGGATGGCAACAGCTTGCCTTCCTCCAAAGGCCCTGGCTCTTCCCTACGAGCCTGTGGCTCTAGCTGCCCTCCCTAACTGCTCCCTCTTTGGATTTCTCAAGTCCAGATTTCCAAGAGAGATCCTGATTTTCCAAGAGAGAGTCCTGATTTTGTGCCATGTCACAAGGTTATAGGTCACCAGCCATCCTGTAGATTGGCTGCTCTTGGGCTGTGTGTCCACCTTGGCCTAATCAGCTGGGACCGAGCATCTTAGAGAACAAAGCATGTGGCTGCTGGCTGCACACTCTGCAGGGATGTAGGTGGGGCAGCTTTTGTCAAGCTGTGTGCCAGGCAAAAAATGACACGCGTCTCTAGACTGGTAGTCATCTGTGCTTCTGTGCAACCTAGAATGAAACACCCACCTGGGCTGATAAATTAGAGAAGGGCATCTTTGGACAGATATAACTCCCAGACGTCAGCGTAGAGCCCCTACTTTTGAGGGAGCTTACTGGGAGCTTGTGCATCTTTAGGCCCCTACACATCTGCACAGGTTCTTAGAAGGGGCCAGAGGTAATAGGCAGGCACTTTTCCCCAAATTTAGGGGAAACAAATGTTGTTTGTTACGTGGATGAATTGTATCATGCTGAAGTTAGGGTTTTCAGTGTATGTCACCAGAATAGCGAACATTGCACTTGACAGGTAGGTTTTTATCCTTTGTCCACTTCTCACCCTCCCCCCTTCTTCATTTCCAGTGTCCATTATAGCTCTTTATGACCATCTAGGTCCTTTGTCCCACTTATAAGTGAGAATATGCAGTATCTGTTTTTACCTTCCTGAGATACCTCACTTAAGATAATAGTTTCCAGTTCCACCCAAGTTGCTGTGAAGGACATTACTTCCTTCCTTTTTATGGTTGAGTAGTACTCCATGGCATGTATAGCCAACGGGCAACTTCCTTTTACCAGGGTGGGCACTGTGCTCCAGGTCCAACCCCCAGTTTGGAGTTCATAAATGTCCTGACCCCTGGCATCCTTGATTTGACCACTTCAAAGCACTAGGCCCAGTCTCCTGGTGTGTGGGGCTGGCATTTGGCCACTCGTTTCTTGGAGCCAGATGTGGATGGAGGATCTAACAAGCAAACTTGCTACTGAAGATGTTTGAAGCTGCTTTGAGGGCAGAGGAGGATATCCCCCACCCCCAGCCTTCTGCTTCTTGGCATCCATCCTATGGACAGCTAAAGCCCTAGCCTTTGAGACTGAAGACTGACCCTGCTCAGCCCAGCTTATCTCCCATGACTCCCCCAGACTCCTTTCCCTCTGCCCCTACCCCACCTTTTCTAGGCCTGACATGCTATTTTCAGATGAAAACTACCTGCTTATAGTCCATGGACATCCCCTGAGTGCTCAGGGCTCTTGAACAGCTTGCCTCAGCTTCCCTGCTGCACCAGATGGGTAGGTCATTAGGGTCAGGGTTTGCTGGGGGCGGAGCACACAGAGGGTGCCCAGGAAGTGTTTCAGGGATGAGAGAATGAGAAGGCCAGCCCATGCCTGCTGTAGACCAGCACACTCCCCATCTCGTATCTTCTCCAGCCCGCCCTCGTGCCTCATCTTCAGTACAACATCCACACACCAGTTAGTTCCCAGTTCACTTTCTTAGAATTTTTTTCCTGACTTCTTCCCTACCAGTCCCAGAGGTGGAGATCCCTCTCCCTCAACTCTGGTAGAATCAACTCTTTCCATGCTGCATAATTTTCTGCATAATTACAGTCTCACCAGTAATGTTCTCCTCTGTATGTGGGTTTTCTGAGTCTCTGGGAATTATGAGCCCTGGAAGCTCAAAAGTAACCCATGTTCTTTGGGCCTCACAGGGCATCATGCCCATGGCTGATTACTGAGAAGATGCTGAAAGCCAACTTGATCAAAATAGGTGACCAGGCAACCGGAGGAATGCAGAGAAGTCCCCACACTGCCATTCATTCATCTTGACCAAATCTCTCTGCCTCATGACCACTTGCTCTCAGGGAAACTAGGGCTGTTAGAGTCTGTAGTAAGGCCTCCTTTACTCAGGATGCTGGCCTTTAGCAGACATTAAACCACAGTGGATCAGTTTTTTATAGTGGTGAGATTGGGCTGCGGCTCCCAGCCTTAGCTTCCTTTCAGAGTTACAAGAGTTGGCAAGATGGTTGTTCTGGTTGGGACTGTCCTTGAGACCCTTCATTTTGTATTTTTCTAGTATCCCTATATCTTAGCAGACTAATAAAACTATGTTTAATAGTTATAGGCCTACAGATTTGAGTCTGTCCATCCATTCATCTGGGCTTCATTCTTTATTCATCCATCAGATATTTATTAGACCCCCCCTGTATGCAGGCCCTGTGCTAAGCCACACCCTCTGCACTCCAGATGGTTCCACAGGCTAAAGCTAGGGTGGCCCCTCAGTCTAGACCTGCCCACCTTAACTCTCAAGGGCTCAGGGATCTTGATATCTCTTTGCCATGTGAGCGTTGTCCCTTGGCCCCCTTTGAGGACACTAAGGCCAATGCCTGGGGAGCTGCTGAATACTTGGTCTAGGAGGGGCTGGTCTGAGCCCCACTGCATGGCTCATGACAGGGCTGGGAAAGGAAGTAAGGTGGTGGTTTCAGACTCCCCAGGCCTGGCCTGACTACCCAGCACCCACAGAAGCATCTCTGTGTCCATGCACCTGCCTTTCCTCCCTTCTCCACACTGGAGAGGAGTTCTTGAGTTCCCTCATCTTGTACAGAGCTTTTCTCCTTCAGGCCAGTTCCCCTGTACTCCTAGCCTGGCTTTTCCAGACTTCTAGTTAGTTTCTCTGCCTTGATCTGGGCCCTCCATGTCCCTTTACAGTGTGGAGCCCTGATTTAACGCAGTAATTGCCCGGCTGGGCCAGGACTGCGACGCTCGGCGCCTGACAGCCTCGGGCGCCAGAGGACCCCTGCGCCCCCTTTCCCGTCCTCTGTTGCCTGGGGCCTCCACACAGACCTTCCCACTCTCCCTCGCTCCCCTCTTTATCTGCGGCTCCCAGCATGTGTGCCTCCTTCTATCAGTGTATCGGGCTAGCATGCCTCATCTAAAGTGTATATATTACCTAATAAAATCCTTCTTATTTGGGATTATTGCATCAGATTTTAATTTCCTCACTCGAGCAGCAGCATGTCGGGCTGCCCGTCAGTGAAGGACCGATAGAAGGTGAAAAGAGCGGATAAACTGCACAAATTACTGCCAGCCGATGCCTATCAGCCCTTTGACTGGAATTGACTGGAATTAAGGACTGAGAAATAGGATTTTCTACCTCAGAATGTGCTGTGGCAGCTCTCGTCGGAAGTCCCCTTCAGCCCCCGCGGCCTCCTCCCCACCAGGGGCGCCTCCCACTCCCGAAGCAAACTGCACATCCACCTTTCAAGTCCTTAATCCTGTCATGGAAATGGGGGGTGGAAGCGTCTCAGCTAAGCTGGCAGAGAAGGAAGAGGACGCGGATTCCTGGGGCCAGGCACAGCCAGTTGGTCTCTGCATCACAGCTCTCCTGGACAGGGCTTTTTTCAGAAGAAGATGAGCAAAGAAAGGGAGAGACATAGTTCCTTCTAGAGAAGTCCAGCTTCTCAAGACTGTGTCCTCACTTCCCCACCAGTACCCAGGCCTCACAGGCTGCGGGTGCATCCACACTCCTCTGGACATACCTGCTGGGCACAGAGCCCTGGGCCCTCTCATTTCTGCTAGGGAGCAGTGGGCCCCCCGGGCTGACCCCAGTGTAGTGGGGTCTTCCATTCCCCGGTCACCCTCACCCCACCCACTCACCATACTTGTGACCTCCTTCAGCAAATCCCTGAACCCTTTGAGCCTTTATTTCCTCAAAATACTCCTCCCATAAGGTTGTGAGAGAAGCTGCACACAGCCCGACAGTGAGGGAGGGGTGACAGAGGGAGCGTCCGTTAGGCACCCAGCACTGTGCTTGGCACATAGCGCGTGCTCGGCTCATGCTAGTTCTCCCTAGAGGCTGTTAGCTGTTTTTTTTTTTTTGAGACAGAGCCTCAAACTGTCACCCTGGATAGAGTGCTGTGGCATCACAGCTCACAGCAACCTCCAATTCCTGGGCTCAAGTGAGTCTCCTGCCTCCGCCTCCCAAGTAGCTGGGACTACAGGCGCCCACCACAAC
>CAUYRH010055574.1:0-23561 GCA_963574655.1 Perodicticus potto | reverse complement strand
GGTCAGAAAAAACAGGTTGAACTTAGCTCTTGTATTTTTGGTTTGCTTTGTCAGGGTATTCAGAGGTAACCAGTGACAATTCAGGCTCTCCTTTCTATACCTTGCTGCACTGTCACATCACACACACACACATGCACGCTCACACGACATGCACATACACAGTCCCGTGGAAAAAGGTTCTACCTTAAGGGGGCTGGATAGGCTATAGGTTCTATCTCAAGGTGTCTATAAAGCTCTCTTAGCTAGCAGAATTCTGACTTTGTTGGGGCCTTCAGCTAACAGAGGAGTACAATATGAGCTTGTTTAAACATAGTACTCAAAATCTCACAAAGTAGAACTTCTAATTTGTGAACATGCAAAAGTAAGGGAAATAACCTGATACCCATTACCTTTTACCTTTCACATTTCAGATTTTCCAAGAAAAAAAAGGGGCGTAAAAGCTGCCCCAAGACACCCTCTTTCTTCTATCTGATCCTGATTGATTCACAAGTACAGAATTTCCCTGTGTTCCTAGCACCCCATTGGAAGTAGATTATTATGTTGAGAAAGAGATAGGAATCTGTTACAAGTTCTATGGCTACCAGTGAATACTGAAGATACCTCTGTTTGAATTTTACTCCCTTTATTTCTTTTCTTTCTTTCTTTCTTTCTTTTTTTGTTTTTTTTGTTTTTTTTTTGCAGTTTGGCAGGGGCTAGGTTCGAACCTGCCACCCTTGATATATGGGGCCAGTGCCCTACTCACTGAGCCACCGGCTCCGCTCCTCTGTTTGTTTTAAATATCCTTATCTAATATAGATTTTAAAATGCAAATGTAAAGGTAGAAAATAATTCCTAATGAGAAAAACTTCTGCTGACAAAAGTCATCAATGTCAAAATCCAAAAAGTTTATAGTCCATATATGGAAATATCCTCAATACTGGCTATGCAATTTGCAAAACCCAGTGTAAAAAAATATGATATACTGAATTCAAATATTAAGAACTTTAAGACAGTGTAAAGTAGTAGCCTAGTGTTAAAACCCTAGCAAATGCAATAAGGCAAGAAAAAGAAACTAAAGGCATACTGATTGGAATGGAAGAGATAAAACTATTCTTATTTGCAGATGACATAATTGTCCACATGGAAAATCCCAAGGAATTCATACACACACACACACACACACACACACAAATCCAAATTAGCAAAGGAAGACATGAGATACAAAGATACAAAGCCAATATGCAAAGGCAAATATTTGCAGTAAACAATTAGAAACAAAATTCTAAATCCAATGCCGTATGCAGTAGCCCCTCCTCCCCCAAAATATTTAAGTATCCATTTAACCAAACACGTGACAGTTGTGTGTGCTGAAAAACTGCAAAATGTTCATGGAATAAATCAAATAAGATCCAGATAAGCAGAGATACATGATGTGTTGATGGATTGGGATATTCAGCATAGTAAAGATGTCAGTAAAATGCTCCACAAATCTAATGCTATTCCAATAAAAATCCCCACAATATTTTTCTGTAGATTTAGACAACCTGATGGGACAAGAAAGATACTAGAATAACTAAAACAATTTTGAAAAATAATGAAGTTGGAGGAATAACAATACCTGATTTTAAGATTTACTTTAAAACTACAGACAGCAAAACAGTATGGGATTGGTAAAGGGGTAGACAAATAGATCAATGGGGACGACTACAGAGTACAGGAATTGACTCACAAAAATATGGCTAGATGATTTTTGACAAAGGAAAAAGACAATTCAATGGAGAAAGGACAACCTTTTCAACAAATGGTGTTAGAACACAATTAGATTTCATATCCCCCCCCAAAATCTGGACCTAAACCTAACACATTACACAAAATTTATCTCAAAATAGGTCATAGATCTAAATGTTAAACATTATAAAATTTTTAGAAAGCATTGGAGAAAATCTTCATGACACAAGGTTATGCTAAACATTTTAAGACATGACCAAAGTCACCATCCATTTAAAAAACAACGAATTTTATTTTGTCAAAATGTTCCTCTGCAAAGAAGCTGGAAAAACACATAATAATATGTGGATATGATGGCATTTTTGTAAAACAAACAAAACCTCTGAATACAGTCAAACTTCTGTTAAATTGACCACCCAAGGGACTATAACAAATGGGTCAACATACAGAGATGGTCAACATAGGGAACTAGGCCTACTGCCCTGATGCATACATGTGGTGCAAGCCTGGTCTATGTAAATTAGGTCAACTCAAGCTGGTGGTCAATGTAAGGAGGTGGTCAACTATGGAGGTTCTATACTGGAACAAAAGTTTTTGTTTTTGTTTGTTTGAGACAGAGCCTCAAGCTGTTGCCCTGGGTAGAGTGCCCTGGCATCACAGCTCACAGCAACCTCCAACTCCTGGACTTAGGCGATTCTCCTGCCTCAGCCTCCCAAGTAGCTGGGACTACAGGCACCGGCCACAACGTCTGGCTATTTTTTGGCTGTAGTTGTCATTGTTGTTTGTCAGGCGCAGACGGGATTCAAACCCACCAGCTCTGGTGTATGTGGCTGGCACCTTGGCCACTTGAGCTACAGGTGCCAGCCTGGAACAAAAGTTTTAAAAATCATTATTGTATTCTTGTGGTGCAGGTGCCTGAAGGGCAGCGTATACAGTTACCTCTGACTCCATTCCCTCCTGTAGAGATTGCATTTTTATGGGCAACTCTTACTTTCATATAAGGTCCCAAGTCTCCCCACTACAGGCAGCTTTCAAATGAGCAATGTCCCAGAAAAGCCATGTGGAGATAAGAATTGACTCCTCAGATTCCTTCCCACTCTAAACTCTAGGACTTTATAATTAATTCAGATGTGAGTATTGAAAATCCCCTAAGCGAGAAAAAGTTCACCACTTTTTAATTTCTGGATCACTAAAATAAAATTCTCAAATCCTCAATTTCACTCCAGTGCCCCCTAATGGACTCAGACCTGAGAAAAATGTTATTTATCATGTGTCATGGGTCATTTGATTTCTAAGTGATGAGTAGTCTCTACTAATATTTTCTTAAATAATTTTAAGTGTGTCCCCTTCTTTTGCAGGATGGATCAGACCACAGTCCATTTATTGGGCCACAGAAAGCATCCTCACCAGCCCTAACTTGCATTAATTTTGCCTATAACTAAGTTAAGTATCTCAATTAGTGGAGTACAAGTCTGAATCTAAATAATTCATGTAACTAACAGCAAATCAGGTGTAGATTCTTATAATGAAACGTTAAATGTTAGACACAAGAACAGTCATAGATTTACTGGGTGGTTAATGAGACTTAAGCCTTAAGCTCAGGAATTCTCATCTGTCTGACCCTTCTAAGAGCCCTTTGGGTCCCTGGAAATGTGTTCACATTTTTGTAGATCTAAAAAAGATATTTTGACCACAATCAGTAAGAACATCCCTTTTCACCATTGACTTTGCTTCCATCATACTTCTCTGCCTAATGAGTGGCAATGGAGGGTCTGTGGACACTTAGGAGATTTGGTTAAAGGGATAAAGTTAGGTTTCATTTGAGTTGGGTGGGATGTGTTTTGGGGTTGGCAGCAGCTTGGTGGGTAGTTAATTATCATCAGCCATCCAGGTGTAGGAATTTCTCTAGGTCAGCGGTTCTCAACCTGTGGATCACGGCCCCTTTGGGGAGTTGAACAACCCCTTCATAGGGGTTGCCTAAGACCATCCTGCATATCAGATATTTACATTACGATTCATAACAGTAGCAAAATTACAGTTATGAAGTAGCAACGAAAATAATCTTATGGTTGGGGGTCACCCCAACAGGAGCAACTGTATTAAAGGGTCGCGGCATTAGGAAGGTGGAGAACCACTGCTCTAGGCAGACTCCGACAGCTCACTGTGCTGTTCACTTGCTCAGAGGCTGTGAGGATCCAGGCCAGCGGTGGCGTCACACAACATGGGTGTGTCCAGTGGTCTCTGTCCCTTGTGCAGGGACAGCAGGGCTTGAAAGGTACAGAGTTAAAGGTGGTCTGTGGAAAATCAAATCTTACAATCTACATATGAAATAAACTAATAGAAGTTTTTCTGAATTTGACAACAATCTCTAAACATTTAGACTACATTATCAATGAGTGGAAATTGAAAAGCTGAGAAGGAAACGTCGCTAATTCACCAGGAATAACACATTTTTTTCATTAATCATGTCAGAGGAAAGGCCATTACTTCTCCATACTTCCTATAGGAAATGATTTCATAAAATTAATATTATATAAAGAGGCAATCAAAGACTATGAAGGCACAAGTGTCAGAGGAAACGTATTCTAGAGATGCGCCAGGCAGCTAATTAAGCAAGTGCTATTTTCCTAGATTTTTTGATCTCTACAGTGTTAGTTTTTGAGCTTTGTGATTTGTTGTGATTTTCTCTTTCTCATTCTAAATAAATATTCGCTTTCAGATCTAATTTTGTGTTCTTTTTTCTAAAGAGGGCTGTGCAAATAGTATAAATTTCAGGCCCCACAAAGCCTGGGTTATCCCTACATAGGAACTTTTAAATATTTCGAACTAAGACAAGCTTTTCCTTTTGGTTGAAGATTCTTAATAACACAGCCACGTGGGATTGTGGTTTACTTTGTCTGGATTCTGACCTCTGCAGTGGAATTGGTAGCTCTGGGGTGTCAGAACTGAGAACAGTGAGAGGCACATAGATTTGTCACCAATCACCCGGCAGGGAGGAAACCTGGCTGGAATCTGGCACCTACCGTGGATTTCTGTTCCAGAAAAGAAACCTTCCACAAAGAAGGTCTAATGAAATGACCTGCTGGAGCTTTGATCTGATTTAAAACAGGAAAGACTTTTCAGAGAAGAGGGTGATACACTAGATTTGCGACAGCTAGGTTCAATTCACCTAGGTTTGGTTTTCCCACTCTAAAGGGAAAGTTAAGAGAAGGTCAACACAGTGGATGATGATGATAATACTCTCCCGTCTCACTGTCCCTTCTTCTCCTCTGTCAGTGATGGAGTACTGTGTTGGATTGATGGATGTTATGGGAGAGCCTATGGCCCATGGAGCCAGCAACCCCTGACGTCGTAATCTTACAACAGGTTTTCTCACAAGAGCAGATGGCATTAACGCACTGGGCTCATCACTCGCAAGCACCAGCCCTTACAGGTAAGAAGGAGTTTCTCTGCATAAATCACTAGTTAACCCATTTATTAGTAATCTTGCTTGCTTGATCATGTTGGTATATATTCAGGACAGATAATTCTGTCCTTTTATATCTCAAACTAAACAAAACAATATTATAATGGCATTTCTCCACAGGCCCACAATTTGGCTCCAAGGGCAGTAATAAAAAATGGTCAGAACGGGTGGCGCCTGTGGCTCAGTGAGTAGGGCGCTGACCCCATATGCCGAGGGTGGCAGGTTCAAATCCGTCCCCAGCCAAACTGCAGCAACAACAACAAAAATAGCCGGGTGTTGTGGCAGGTGCCTGTAGCCCCAGCTACTCGGGAGGCTGAGGCAAGAGAATTGCCTAAGCCCAAGAGCTGGAGGCTGCTGTGAGCTGTGATGCTACAGCACTCTACTGTGATAGATAAAGTGAGACCCTGTCTCTGAAAAGAAAAGAAAATGGTCAGAACACTCCCTCTGTTTGCTGAACTGGCCACTCAGTGGTCTCCACAGCCAGGGACTCAGCTGAATTCACACAATTGGAGACTCCTTCCTCTGAGCTGGAGTCAGGATGAGCAATAATGGGATATTACTCAGCACCACATTTGACAGGAAACAAACGTTGCGTGGAAGCCTTTACACAATCTCTGGATTGTGATGCCCTGGAATTTGTGTTTCCATATGACCAAAAAGAATCTGAGTGTGGCACAGTCCAGAGGGGTGCATTGTTCTTAATTTCAGCAGTTTTGACAACTGTGGGCCCCTATGTGACTTATCGAGTAATTCTTTTACCTGGCTGTCCAGGGTTTAGGGTAGGTTAGCAATAGTCTGTCATCCAGAATAATAGTACATTCTTCAGGAGAGAATAATAACAGTAGGATTTTGATGGCAAGACAGAGCAAGACAACGGCAGGTCTCACCCCAGCTTGTCCAAACAAAGCCATTTGCTAGAGACCAGGAAGTATTCCTGCTGCTGTGAATTCTGTGGGGTCTTAACTTTCCTTACATTTTTTCCCTTATCATATCTGGGTATAATGAACTTGAAGAATCAAGTACTTAGTCAAAGCCATGCATATTTATAGGCAGATGGTGGTGCTTTGGCAAAGCAAATAGTCCCATCCTTGACACCAGTTGAGGTTAGCCCTGAAAGAGGCTGAATTTCAGGGGAGGAGAGGTCTTTCTCACTCAGTTTCACTCAAACTCATTACCAAATCATCAAAAAGGAGAAAAGTCAAGGGTTGGTGGCTTTTCTTGATGTTCATTCCCTTCTATTCCAGCACGGATCCTAAATTAACAGGCCGAAATGCTTCTCCTAGGAGAATTTCCACCTTGGTTCTCCCACCCTGGCTAGTCTCACCTGAACCTCCTGATGACAGAGCTCACTCTTGTAACGAGGTCACGTGTTGTATCTGCTTCACTTTTGTCATCAGGGTATTTCATGACTTCTTTCTAACACTATCAGGCTCTGATTTTGTGTCTGCCTGGTAAGGACAACTGTCTTTCCAACTTCCTGGAGATGTGCACCAAAACTGATGGTCTGTGAGATCCCCCCATTTGCCTGTTGGGTATTTCCCACTCCAGTGGTGCCGTTGCCAGGGGACCTGGTGCATGGTGGGGCTATGCGGGGACACCCTCTCCTCCTGCCCCCTGCTCCCATCTTACTCCACCTTTTTCCATGTCGGTCCTGATCTGCTCTTCAAGGTCCTCCGGGGACACGTAGACGCCCTCTTCGGGCGCCGAGGATTTGGGCCGGCAGCGTCCACAGCAACAGTTGCAGCAGCAGCACAGACAGCAGCAAAAGTAACAGCCGGTCAAGAGGCCGATGATGACGAACAGGGTCTAGGGGAGCAGAGGCAGGACGGCACGGGTGTGAGGGGAGAACCCCAGGAGTCAGGCCTGCACCCTTGTACCTCCAGAGACCTGACGACATCACCGTTCACCCCACAGGCCACACAGTCCCCCTCATCCTCACTGCGCACAAAAACTAGCCTTGTAGTTTTCTTGGAAACCATTGTCCTCATAGAGTTTTGTCTACCAAGAACCTGTAGCAAAGGTGGTAAAGCCTTTTCTTCTTTATTTTTAGGTCACACTGTTATTGTTATCAAGAGCAGAGCAGGCCAGGAGCAAGGGGACTCACGCCTGTGATCCCAGCGCTTTGGGAGGCTGATCAGGAAGATCGCTTGAGGCTAGGAGTTCAGGACTGCAGTGAGCTATGATCCCACCACTGCCTGTAAAAATGAATCATTTGTCCCACAGAAGAGCTGTGTGATACCACCTTTTTCTTCCCACTTAGTCACCAAGTCCTCCAGAGCCTCTCTCCTCAGTGTCTCTGACCCTCCCTGTCCCTGTCCAGGCCAGCAGCATTTGAGAACAGACCCTCGTTATCTCTGGTCTGGACACTTCTGCAGTCTCCTACCAGCCTCCCTGACTCCCTTCTTGTCTCAGATCCAGCCTGGGCATTGCTGGTGGAGCGAACTTGCTGAAACGCATGTTCTCCTGTACTTGTGCAGCCACTCTCCTGCCTCTCAGACACAGCCAATCTCATCATGGCGATCTGGCCTCTGCCACCCGCCTGCACTGGCACAGCCCTGTTCCTACCTGTCCCACTCCTGTGGCTGCTGGGTACCCCCCTCCCTTCTGAGAAATACCCACCCTCACCTGCTGTGTTAGCCTCATCTCAAAGATCCCTTCTAGGATACCTTTCCCCATCCTGCTCCAGAACAATTACTCCCTCCTTTGTGCCCCTATAGTACTTCATGTGCGTTTCTCCCTCAGTACTTTTTCTTCTTGTCACTTTCAGAACATGGGTCAGTTTCTAGGTCTGTCTCCTTGTGCTAGATTGTGAGCTTCTTCTCTCTGTCATCTTGCAATTCCTCCTGCCTAAGGATTCAGTATGTGGGATGTCGTAGACACTTAGGACGCACATACTGAATTAACGAAAAGTAACACATAAACGAATTGTCTTCCGCTTATGAACAGCCCCGAGATTTCCCCACAAAGGTAAAAGGTTTGCTCACTAAGTTTGTCATAGCTAGAAATTAAAAAAAACTCTTTTGAGTAGCCCAATTTGAAGTTGCAAGAAGTCCATGTTTGTGAATTAAGCAACATCAAAATATGATTTTTTAAAAAAAATAGAGTATTTGAAAGTAGCTTACACACTTTTCTTTGGAATGCACCTTTTATCCAGCTAAGGGAGCCCCAGGGATAAAGATCCCCTGTGTGCCTCTGCACTTCTTCGGTAACTTGGTGGAGACCCCCAGGCTGCTCACCCTCACCTGCCCCTTTCCTGCTTCCTTCCTCCAGCTGCCTGGCTGCGCCCCTGGAGTGGGTGGAGCCTCTGAGGGCTTGGGGAGCATCAGTCACACACTTACATAGAATCTCTTAGCTATGAAAACTTCGCATTTTCATAGTCTTCAGTGAATTACTCTGAAAACATCTGCAACGTGCTCCCTACCAACTGTCCCCAAGACTGTCCTGTGCAGTGGTCTTGAGCCATTGCCCCAAGAAACAAATCCCTTCTTTAGCTGTTTTTGACATTTTTGCTTTTCCTATGCAATTCCCACATTATTCTCTCCCCTGAAAATTTTCTTTTCTTTCATATACTATTTGGTTCTTTCATTATTCCTAGTAGATTATTGGCCTTTTGTGGAAAATAACCTTGCTTTCCTCCTTAGAGTGTTCTGCACAGTACTAGGGACAAGTAGGTGTCCAACATTTGTTTAAATATATGTGATGGTACATTCATTCATGCAGGGCATATTTAACCCATGATTGCTGTGTGCAAGGTCACTCTGAAGGGCACTGTACAATTGACTTTGACACAAGGAGAAGGGAAAAGTATATTTTCTGTGCTCTTGTTTCTTAAAGAGCTACCTCAGGAATTATTTTGTCCCTCTCTCATACTAGTGGGCAGATTCTGCTTGTCTATCTGAATTTCTTTCTTTTTCTTTTTGCTTACATGAATTTTGATCAATTTTGTCCACTTCCTGAGCAAAGAACCTTATTCTCGTTTTTACGCAGGCAGGCCCCTGCAGGCAATCAGGTGGCCATGTGTGATTGTCTGGAACTGAAGATGTGTCTCCCTATGGGGAGGGTACCATGCTTCCCATGAAAAGCCCATATTGTCATATGAACTTCAACCTATTGCCATCAATGACACCATCAGTATGTACACTCTGATTCCAAGTTCCAAATCTGCTTGGGAGGAACTTATCTCCCTCCCAAGTCTTCAACAACAATGGAGAAAAGGGTTGTAATGGAAATCCCAGGCATCCCCAAGAGAAAGGACCACGGGGGCCGTAGTAGGCACCCGAAGCTGTAGGTTGCAGACTCCGCATGCCTATGCACACAAACGTATTCTCTCCAGTGCGAGAATGTGGAGTGAACCATCTTTGAAATATGCTGATGGACTAGATGGATGGCCCGTGTAGAAATACTTTGATCAGAAGACAAAGATATTGGAATTCATAAATAACAACCATCCCCAAATATACATATACTAGAGATTCCTAGGAAACCAGTTTACTATACAAAAGTTAATCCCCTTAAAAATGTTGCCATTTTCTTGGCCAAAGATTCATTTCACCCCATCTCCTCCTCTCTGTTTTTCCAACTCCTTGTCCTTCACTACTTAATTTTCACCTTTCCCCCTCACTTCCTCCTCTACGACCTCAGAGCAGGCTCCACGTGAGCCTCTGACATAATCACCACTCATTCTCCCCAGTATTGTGTTTGCTCATGTAGCCTAAGCTATAGATAGTAGAGTACATGGCTAAATTTGTCCTATAATAATTTATTAAGCAGTTGTCACACTAATAAATTATTTTTGGTTTTGAGCAATGAGTCAGTTCTTAATTAGTCATTACAGGGGATGAGGGGGCAGTCAGAATTAACCTGAAGCTCCAAATTCAAATATAATTAATGTCTAAGAAGTCATGTGGTATTTCATAATCATTTCATGAACTAAATCAAAAATGATCCTCAAATAACAGCTTTCAGTGGAAGCGATATCTCCTTTTATTTACAAGAGTTTCATAGTTGTAAGGTTAGACTTTCTGTAAGGTGGAGTCCTAAAAAGGGAATAAGATCAAGGTCTTCCAGGAAATTGTTTCGAGAAAAAAAAATTTCTGATTCACCTTTGCCCACCAGCTTGACAGCATGAAGTAGGTGTTAACGTTTTCATCTCCAAATTGCTCGGCCACGTAGAGTCCCAGGGATCCGTACTTGTCATAAATGCTTCTCTTCGAGATGTCCGTGAGTATCGTGTGGGCGTTGTTGATTTCTTTAAACTTTTCAGCAGCAGCTGGATCATCTGGATTCTTGTCTGGATGGTGTTTCAAGGCCAATTTTCTTTTAAAATAAAAAGAAGGGAGGGAAAGTGTTATTCGGCAAGAATTAGGTGACTTTTCAGAAGGACCCTATTCTTTTGTAATCCTTTATTCATTCAAATACTAGGAAGTTAGTTTTATACTAGTGGTGATTTAACTAAGATACAAGTTTCCTTTAAACGGTGTCTCTTGTTTCTAATATGCAGGCACGGCGGTATGACATCTCTCCTCACATCCTCCAAGGAATCCTCGATTAGCAGCATTGTTGGTGAGCCTGAGACAGTCTGCTGTTGGCAGCAAATGTGAAGTTTCTCTTTACCTGGGAGCTGATCTGTCGCCCATCCCAACATGCAGAGGCCTTCAAGAGTTCTGGGAACAGGACCAGTTTACACCCCAATTCCATTTCGAACTGGAAGCACTTCCCAGAATTAGCAGAACTTCACATCACATATTCTAAAAGTTCGACTCAGCTCCCCAAATCCCCCACATCTCTAATTTATACTCCCTTGCACAACATTTTGTCCCCTCCATAAATCTCCCAAGTCCCTGCCTCCTTTTGTTCCTCTGAGTGACTCCTGGGACTTCCCTTGTATTCAAGTGCATATCTGGCCTCTTTTCAAATAGGTCTTTGCACTTCAAATCAACCGTAGACATTTACTTTGAGTAAAGGGCTCTCTGTCCCCGTGGATCAGAAAGCACTTTCCAAAGGGTATTGCTGTGTGCTGTGTGTGTGGAGAGGTTTGAGGTGGGATTTTGGGGGTGTCCTTTATCCCAGTTATGTTTAAGTATAAAATGGGTATAAGACCCCAGCTGTGACGGTCAGACTCCTGGCTGGGGGCCATGTATCTCATTTCCCTCTCCAGACAGATTTAAATAACAATTAAAGCTATGTTCGAAATTGAGTCTGTGCTATTTTTTTTCTCCTAAAAAAGTCCGTTAATTTTAAGACTCTCTATTGGAAATTCCACATGACTCATTCTTCCTACTGCCTCTGTCATGGGTACATGCAGGAATACACCTTAAGTTTTTGTGGATTTATGGGTTTAGATCAAATTGTTTCATTTTAATATAGTAACAAAAATCTAGAAGCCAAGCAAAAGAGTAAAGTAGATCTTATAAATCAACCAACACGAGAACCTGAACAAATTATACCCATTTTAGGAATTAAGGTGATTAGGAAGTAGAGGAATATTTAAGCAGCTCAGCAACAGGATGCTTAAAAAGTAGCAAAATAGTCAAATATAAATTTAAATCACAGTGTATAATCTCATTCTAACTCCAAACTCAGAGTAAATTAAAAAACATATAACAATGATGGTTCATTTTAAATCTAATCAATCAAAACATTTCATATCCTTTTTTTGTTTTTTGAAATAGAGTCTCACAAGTCTCACTTGCCACAGCTCACAGCAACTTCAAACTCTTAGGCTCAAGTGATCCTCTAGCCTCAGCCTCCTGAGTAGCTGGCACTACAGGCACCTGCCACTACATCTGGCTATTTTTTCTCTTATTAGCAGAGATGGGGCCTCACTGGTGCTCAGACTAGTCTGGAACTCCTGAGCTCAAGCCATCTACCCATCTCAGCCTCCTAGAGTGCTAGGATTGTAGGTGTGAGCCACTGTGCCCAGCTTTTTCATCTGTTTTGAAAGATGTTTGGAGCATTTATAAATTCTTATAGATGGGACCACTTGGCAACATGTGTTTTACATGCACAATTTCTGAATGTTTATTTTGTCATTTTTATGCTCACTATGTGCCAGCACTATTGTAAGCATGTTATAAATATTAATTCTCATAATAACTGTATGAGATACATAAAATTGTCTCATTCTATAAATGAGGGCATTTAAACACTGAGAAGTTTAGTAACTTGCCTAATGTCACACAGCTAATAATTAAAGCCAGGTTTTGAACACAGGAAAGCTGACCTTGACCACATAACTCATAAGCACCACTGTATGGCCTCCTATATTTACTTTTTAAATTTAAAAAGTAAGGCTCACAGAATGTTAAGTAGGCCGTTGTAAGGACATTGGCTTTAGTCTCAGGGATGTGGAAAGTCATCAGAGTACTTTGAGAAGGACAGTTTTAGGAGGATTACTCAGTCTTGGAGAGGACAAAGGCAAGAGATGGGAGACTCTTAGAGACTTTTCTGGCGATCCAGGCACAAGTTCATGGGGGTTTGGACCATTGCAGTAGTGGAGGATATAGTAAGAAATACTTGGATTCTGGATATATTTTTAGGACTAGCTGATGGATTGGAGGTGGGGTGGAAAAGAAAAAGAAGAATCAGGATGGCAGCAAAGTTTTGGCCTAAGCAATTGGAAGTTTGGAGCAGTGTGTAATGAGATGGCAAGAGAACTTTTGTTTTTTGGTAGTGGGGAATAGTTTGCTAGGATTTGGGAGTTCTATTTTGGACACCTTGGAGATGCCTATTAGACTTCCAAGTGAAGATGAAGGTAGAGAGAAATGAGTTTGGAGTTCAGGCAAGAATTGCTGTAGGAATTATACATTTGGGAGTTCCTGGCAGGCAGGTGTTATTTAGAACTGTGGAATAGAAGAGATTTCCAAAAGAGTGGGTCCAAGAAGTACAAGGACTGAGCTTTGGGAAGGGATAACCAGAGAAGAAAGAAAGGCCAATGGTGCAGAAGAAAAAACCCAGAGTATGGGTTCTTGGGAGCCAAGTGAACAAAGAATTTCATAGAAAAGAGTGATCATCTGTGTCAAATGCTGCTAACAGGTCAGGTAAGAGGAGGACTCAGAACTGACCAGTGAGATAAGAAAATCCTTGGTGACCTTAACACACACACACACTCACACACACATATACACACAGACAACTGCAAAATAAAACAGAAAAATGAGCAGAAAAGAAATAGGAAAATGGGAAATTATAAACAAAATTAACAATGCTTATAACTGCACATTGGGATTCCATATTTATTTTTAATTTTTTTGCTAAACTAAACTTAATTTTAGTTAACTAAATTTACTTAAACTAAAAACTTAGCTTTTTGTCAAACTTTGTTTAGTTTTGTTTATTATAAAAATCTATACATAATAATCCATTTTAAAGTTGTTGTCACAAATTTTATTGTTTTTGAATTGTTGAAAGTTCAAACTTTGTCCCCTTAGATGACTCATTACCAAATTAAGGGAGGGGAATAAAAAAAGAAAACGAAGGAGGGAGGGTAATTGGTGGGACCACACCTACAGTGCATCTTACAAGGATACATGTGAAATTTACTAAATGTAGAATATAAATGTCTTAACACAATAACTAAGTAAATGCCATGAAGGCTATGTTAACCAGTTTGATGAAAATATTTCAAATTGTACATAAAACCAGCACATTGCACCCCATGATTTCATTAATGTACACAGCTATGATTTAATTAAAAAAAAAAAGAAAAGGAAGAAAGAAAAGTCCTTAAACTGTAACAACAATCATCATCAAAAAGACTTAAGTAGATGCTTTAAGCGCATGAGTTTTAATGGCATAATATTCCTGGAATTCTGACTCTGGGCCCTGGAATGGGAATTGCAGCATTTCCCCCTAATGGCTCCAAAGCTACCATGTCTGGTCCTATCAAATGGAAGGGCTGTTACTTCTGCCTTAAAAGGAAGAAATCCCTGGAAAATGCCTCTTTACATGCATTTTTTTGTTTCTAGGGTTCAGTTATAGACTGATGCACACCCTTCAAGCCAGGGAAGCCTGGCTTCCTGCCACTTTGAAAGCTGCTTGGCTCCCTGTCAGCTCACAAGGGCAGATGCCCGCCATCCATTTATCACGCTCGCAACAATGGAGTTGGCACATTCCGAGGGCTGGAACACCTCCATTTGTAACAAATCCAATTCCTGGTCGTCAGCAGCATTTTGACTCCTCTTGGCAGAAACTCTTGGCTCTGCAGAATTCTTGGGAAATATGGCGAGCAGAGGCAGCTGCCAGAATTACAGAACTCTTAGTGGAGGTAGGCAGTGCAATGCCCCACCCACTGTCGAGTGTCCCTACAGCAAGAAAAAACCTCTGGAATTTAGGGTTTAAGGAAGGGCTTGGAGTACATTGAAATAGACTTGTCATGCATTCATTTTAAAGGTATTTCTTGTCATTTCTAATTTTATGCTTAAAAAGTGACACAGCATCCAGCCAGAATGTGAGCCTTTAATTCTGAATCTCTCTGTGCTCTTAGTCACCCGCTAATGTGGCAGGGCTATAACTAATATTAGAAATAGCATCCAATGCCTCTAATTTCCACTTCAAAATCTAATGACAGCTGTCAACTAAAATGCATAGTGAGTTCAAGGAGTGGCAGATAAGGTAGATAATCACAGGGGTTATAGTTGTAATGACCATAAGGCCCCAAGATTTACCTATTTGGAAGCAATGCAATCATTCTAAGAACTGTAATTCATTCATGTTTTGCCTCATTCTCTTCCTCACCTCGAAAGTGTTAGAGGCTGAGTCACGTTAGTCTTGATTCTGACCAGGTCATCTCAGCTTTTAAGACACTTCAATGTTTGTCAATTTGATGGTTTGTATGATATATATGTATATCACAATATGGTTAATATCATACGGATGCCCTCCATTTAAGTGCATTTTAGTCTTCTACAAATTTTTGGTTTAGTTTTTAAAATTAATTTGTAGTATTTTAAAAAAATGCATATTCTATATACAAATTCTTTGTCGGTTATACGTATTACATCTTCTCCCATTCTAGGGCTTTGTTGTTGTTACTCTCTTTACAGAAGCTTTTAGTGAACTGAAGTTCTTAATCTGGTTAAATAAATCAACCTGTTCCTGATTTCAGGAAGATACTGTTTCATAAAATCTTTATAACTCTAAAATCTATATCGTTTTGTCTTTCCTATGGAAGTCTGTGGCTCACTGCTAGCTGACTTTTTAATGTGGTAGAAGGTTGTGTCCAATCTCACTCATTTTATGTAGATGCTCAACTGTTGTAGCAACATTGCTGCATTGACTCTATAGATAAATTTGGGCTTGGTGCCCGTAGCACAGTGGTTACGATGCCAGCCACATACACTGAAGTTGGTGGGTTCAAACCCAGCCTGGGCAAGCTAAACAACAATGACAACTGCAGCAAAAACTAGCCGGGCGTTGTGGGAGGTGCCTGTAGTCCCAGCTACTTGGGAGGCGGAGGCAAGAGAATCACTTACGCCCAAAAGTTTGAGGTTGCTGTGAGCTGTGATGCTACGGCACTCTACTGAGGATGACATAGTGAGACTCTGTCTCAAAAAATATATAAATATATAGATAGATAAATTTGAAGATTGACATTTGTATTGCCAAGTATTAGACTTTTTTTAAATTTCAGGTCAATCTGAGGGTAGTGCATATGTTTGTATTTATAAGGTAAAGTAAAAGTGTCCTTTGCCCAGGAAGTGTGTCAGACACCTGTGCCTTGCCTCAACTCCCCGCCGCAGGTAGCTGGGAGTACAGGCATTTGCCACTATGCCTGGATAATTTTTCTATTTTTTATAGAGATTAGGTCTTGTTCTGGCTCAGAGCTGGTCTCAAATTCCCAGCCTCAAGAGATCCACCCACGTCAGGATTCCAGAATGGTAGGATTATAGGCGTGAGACATCAAGATAGCCTTATTGAGTTTTATAATGTTAAATGAAGTCTGTGTTCCTGGCGTAAACTCAACTTATCCATTATGTATTTTTTTAAGTTTATTGCAGAATTCAGTTTTCTAATATGTGTGATTCTTCTAAGTACTACTCTAACTCCATTTCATGTCCTAATATGTAGCATTGAGTTCTAGATCTATTCTAATTTTAATTGTGGTTTGTTACTTTGCTCATGAGTTATTTTAAATAATACCTCCTACTTTTCAAAGATATGAGAATTCTCTGGTTATTTTAAAATTTTTGCTCTGTAGCCTAATTGTGTTGTCCTTAGAAAATATATTTTGCATGATTGAAATTCTTTAATATTTGAGGCTTGCTCACTGTTTTTATAAATGTTCCCACATGTTCTTTCCTGCGTCTTTGGCCATCTATCTGGAGTGATTTTTCTTCTGCCTATGAACATCCTTTATTATCTCTTTTAGTGAAAAATCTACTGGTGATTCTTTTTTACTTTTTTTTTTAATAGCTCAAAACATCTTTATTTCATCTTAATTTTGAAGAATATTTTTCTTGGATATAGAGTTGCAGGTTATCAGTTATTTTTCTTTCATCACACTGAAGATTTCAGTCCACTATCTTCTGACTTCCATTATCTTTGTTGAAAAATCAGCTGTAAGTCATCTAATTAATTGTTGTTCTTTTTCTTTTTTTTTTGAGACAGAGCCTCAAGCTGTTGCCCTGGGTGGAGTGCCATGGCATCACAGCTCACAGCAATCTTCAACTCATGGGCTCGATTCTCCTGCCTCTGCCTTCCAAGTAGCTGGAACTACAGGCGCCTACCGCAATGCCTGGCTATTTTTTGGTTGCAGCCATCATTGTTGTTTGGCAGGACCAGGCTAGATTCAAACCCACCAGCTCAGGTGTATGTGGCTGGCGCCTTAGCCACTTGAGCCACAGGTGCCGAGCCTAATTGTTGTTCTTTAAAGGAAATCTGTATTTTTCCTCTAGTTGTCACAAGGCTTGACATCTTTGGGTTTTGGAAGTTTTTCTGTGTTGTACTTGCCCATAGAGTTCTCTTTATTTCTTCTGCTTGCCTTTTAGTGAGTATATGTGGATTAATATATTTCATGAACCTGGAAAATTCATACATATTATTTTTAAAAATGTCTTCCCCTATTCTCTTTCTATTCTACTTTTCAGATTTCAGTTGCATATATACATTCTTAAAGAACCCACTATGTCAATTATCTTTTCACATTGTTTCCTGTCCTTCGTAATTTTTTCTACCAATTTGACGTCTCTTTTAGTCAGCTCTCCAATCTGGTAAACCTCGCTTTTGTTTTTTGAGTTTGGTTGTTATAATTTTTAGTTGCATGGTTTCTTTGTTTCTTTTCTAAATCTGAAATATCCATTTTCATAAGTCTTTAATTTTCTTTGAAAATTTTCAATCTCATAGTTTACTTTTTGGTCATAGATATTTTAAAAATATGTGTCTGATAATTTATAGGTTTAAAATTCCCATGGTTGTGTTTCTGTCATCTCATTTCTGCTCATTCTTGACTTATGTGTTTATCTGAGTGTGACAGATACTGTATTTTTAAAAAATTTTAAGAAATAATTTGAAGACTAAAGATGTTATCTTATGCCAGGAAGCATTTTTATTTCCTACTTCCAGATACCTTGGGATCCTTGCAAAACTAAGATTATCTTAATCCAATAGCAAAGATCAAGATTTCTTGGCTACTCAGATTAAGTTAAGTTGTAGTTAATACAAGACTGGTGCTTTTATTATTTATTTCTCTGCAGCAAGTTACAGTGAAGTTTAAAGTTAAGTTAAGTTGTAGTTGATACAAGACTGGTGCTTTTATTATTTATTTCTCTGCGGCAAGTTACAGTGAAGTTTAAAGTTTAGTCACCTAAAACAACAAGCGTTTTATTTATTTGTTCACATGTTGTAATTGGGCCGAACATGGTGGGAACTTAGCATTGATTGAGGGAACTCCAATAGAGCTGAGGATCTGCTCCCTAGATGGCTTCACTTACATGCTGGTGAGCTGGTGCAGCCTGTGGTAGGAGCTCATTTAGGGCTGTTGGATGGCGGACTCTATTCATTTCCATATGGCTTCTCCTCATGGCTCGGTGGGGCTTCTCACAACAAGGTGGGCTCAGGTAGTTACATTTCGTAAATGATGGCTTGCTTTGAACAAAAGCAGAAGCTCAAAAGCCTTTTAAAAATTTAGGTAGAGCATCACTTCTGCCACATTCTATTGGTTAAATCAGGTCAAAGAGCCAGCGCAGATTTAAGAATACAACATAAGGATACAAATACCAGGGGGCATGGCTTATTGAGGACCACCAAAGTAACTGTCAGCCATGATGACTTGCTTCCAGTTCACCCCTTCTCCTGGGTTACAGCACTTTGGAGTCAATAAAATTGTAGGACCCTCATCTTTGTCATCCTTGTTGTGCTAGTGTCCCAAGTTTTTTCTTCTTTTCTCTGTAGAGCTTTACAAAGCCCTGCTCAACCTCTTACCTTTTCATCTTACAAAACATGACCAAGTCAGTCAGCAGTAATTCTTTACTCTCAAATGCTTTTACAATATGTATGTATATGTGTGTATGTGTGCATACCTATATATTATATATATGTAAATATAACTTTGCTTTCAATTTTTTTAGTTGTTCTCAGCAGAAGGAAAAACTGATATAAATTACCTAGGAATTTAAAGGTAAAATATAAACTTTCACTTATAACCAGGAAAGTCCTGATCATCTTTTATTTCTATGTTCCCTTCTTTCCACTGTGTGTTAATCTCACAAAAATGTGTTTATACCACTGTTGTATAAATGAGCCAACAATGGCCCCTAGGTTGTTTATTTCTTCACTAAAGGCTGAAAACCATTGGCTCAAAAATCCATCAGTGCCAAAGTCAAAATTTTATACATCCAAGTATTTTAAGATGTAGCCTAACACGCAGATTTTCAACTGCTGAGAGCCAGCCTGCTTTATATACCCTTCAATACCTCACTCTCCTCCTGGCTATTGATAAGATAGAGCATTGTGTTTCTAAGACCCCAAGCTGTTAGGACCCTTTGGAGCTCTCTGACTCAGAGACTCTGCTATGCTGCTTAGTGACATCACTAGACCCAGAAGGCCCCTCCTCTACCCCTTCTCCCCTTGGAGTTCACTTGCTCTCCTCTCCTTCTGGACCCCTGCTCCTTGTTGAAAGCCCAAGATGGTCCATGCTCTGAAGACCTCCCCTTGTGTGCCACCCTGTTCGGCCACTCCTCAACAAACTTATGTACTATTGCCTCTTGTGTACATATCTTTTCTCTTGGTCAGCTCTCAAAGCCCCCAAACCCTGCACAACCACTTCGTACATGAGTACCAGTATACTGGCCTCCCACGAGCAGTGTTGATGTAGTATGCTGCTGGGAGACAGCTGGAGATGGAGTTTCATTGGGTCTCAGGGCAGCTGGAGCCACTGGGCTGAGTTCAGTGTCTATCCTTTATAAGGGATTAATGGAGAGCTCAGGGCACTATAGGCTTCAAACTGCAAATAATGATGCCAGGGCTACTCCTGCTGTGTAGTATTCCTGTAACACCTGCTAACAAAGGGCATGATTCAAGTACTTTGACCACCAAAGGCCCTTCCTGAGGCACACTGAAGACCACTTTACACAGTCCCATGACTTGCTCACATTTGCAGATGAAATATCTGAGCAACCCACACTACCAATTGGTAGGATGTCTCGAGTTTCCTGGCATCTATAGTCCCCTGTGATTCAAGACATAAGGCATGAAATTACAGAAAGCAGAACAGATGATCTGTTTCAGAGACTTGGTCTTTTCCTTCCTACAGAACCTCAGCAAGAGTCAAGTGCTGCCCTCTAGTGGCAGTTGAGGTGGTGACGCTACTTTGCGTTCATGATGCTTTGACACTTTCCCAATTTTTGTTAGAATCTGTATTATCTTGCCTTTATGAAGCATTTTACTTAAAATTTTTCAAATACAAGAGTTTAAAATGCAACAATAATTAATCTTTGAAAAGTTTCAAACGCCAATTGGTAAAGACTATAATTCTTTTATGTGGCTGATTAAGAAAAAGGTTTTTATCCTTCCAAATAAGGTAGAATAGACTGGAATATTTGTACACATCCAACATTAGAAGTATTTGTCTGTACCAATCATAAAGTGCTACTTCAGGGAATGAGGGCCTGAAGTTCTGAATCCAGTGGTCACTAGCAGCCTTCAGGAGGCCACTAAGATCTCTGTGTATGGTATTAATATCCTTTTCCCACCAGTTCACACTCACCCAGAATCTGAAGGCTGCATAAAGTTCACCATGTCTGTATCCAGATCAAGGTCCCGACAAAAGTTTCTGGACTAGCCAGGTGTTGTGGCAGGTACTTGTAGTTTGAGCTACTTGGGAGGCTGAGGCAGGAGGATTGCTTGAGCCCAGGAGTTTGAGATTGCTGTGAGCTAGGCTGACATGATGGCACTTTAGCCTGGGTCAAGAGAGTGAGACTCTTTCTCAAAAACAAAAAAGGTTCTGGGCCTCTAACTTTCCTATATTTCCTGTGTTGCATTCTTTCTTTTTCAAGGCCAGTAGTCTCTATTGAACTTGAATATCAAGGGAGAATAAGTGTGGGCCACAGGAGAAACAGCTGCACAGACCTCCTCAGCCTGGTACCTTCTCTCCTATCAAAACAGCAGCTCCCACCACTGGTTCTAGTCACAGCTCTCAGCAGGCACTTGCTCCCTGCAGGTCTTCCCTCTGCTGGCTCTCGACCCAAGCTTCAGTGAAGGTGAATCGCAGCAAAGCCCTAAGCAGGTCCTGGAAATTTCCAAAGTCAGTCCTAGCCTGGCCCTCTTGTCCCAGGGCCTCTAGTCTTCTATTCTTCTCGGTGCAAAAACATAAAGCATTATCTTCTGATATATTTTCTATCAAGCACCCATATTCTTGTTCTCTCTAAACCCCTTTACCCCCTAAACTCACTTTTAAAACTACCAAGAGATATTCTTCTCAACTGGTAGTCTCACTGATTTCATTTCCTTAACTGCACAGTTTAGCCTTGTGTTCCTGCACTTGAGTGCTGCTCAAGCCATCTTACTCAATTCCTTAATCATTCTTATTGCCTTATACCCTTCATGGAGATGAGTCTTAGCCATATACTACTTCCACTTCCATTTCTGGTTTCCAACCTCTGGCGCTTAGATACATCTGTGAAGAGCTTCTTTGTTCTGTTTTGTTTCATTTTTAACTCATATGCTATAGTTCCACTCTTGAAGATTTCAATTCTGTAGGTCTAGGGCACCAGCATGTTTGCAAAAGCATGTCTCTAGTAAGTTCTGTAATAAAGTGTATTTTGTCTGGTACTACAGCTACTTCAACTATTTTTCAGTTACTGTTTGCATATGCTATCTATATTTCAATCCCTTTCCTTTCAACCCATTTTTCTTTGAATCTCCAGTAAATTTGTATGGTCAAATTATGTTTCTTATAAATCCATTTGCCAATCTCTTCCTTTTAGTTGAAGAGTTTAACCAATTTACATTTAATTACTGATAATAAAGGATTTCTGCCCTTTTTCATTTCTTTTTATCTTTTATCCTTTTTGTTTCTGAAATCTTCCATTATTGCCTTCTTTTGTGAAATTTTAATTCCTTTATCATGTTTTACAATATGTTTTCATAGGTCTTTTATGTAGTTGCCTTTGTGATCACAATTAACATCTTAATTTATGACAATCTAATAAAATAATTTACTGTCAAAAGTACACAGAAAGTTTCTTCCTGTATAATTTCACCTTTCCCCATTTTGTGCTTTTATTGTCACAAATTACATCCTTATACATTATGTGCCCATCAACATAGATTTATAATTATTACTTTATGCAATTGTTTTTTAAATCAGACTGGAAAAAAGGAGGTACAAAAATATATTGATTCCTTTAGATTTATGAAATTACTTTTGTTTTCTCTATATTTTAATGTGGATTAGAGCTCCTGCCTCATGTATTTTCATTTCAGCCTAAAGAACTCCCTTTGCATTTCTTATATAACAGGTCTGCTAATGACTCAGTTTTTATCTATGAATGTCTTATTTTTTTATTGTATTTATTTTTTGTTGTTGTTGCAGTTTTTGACCAGGGCTGAGTTTGAACCCGCCACCTCCAGCATATGGGGCCGATGCCCCACTCCTTTGAGCCACAGGTGCCACCATGAATGTCTTAATTTATCTTCAATTTTTGAGGAATAATCTTGCTGAATATATAATTCTTAGTTTACATATATTTTCTTTCAGCATTTTGAATATAACATTCTGCTGGCTTGCATGGATTCTAATAAGAAATCAGTTTGGGTTGTTTTTTTTTTTTTTTTTGCAGTTTTTGGCTGGGGCTGGGTTTGAACCCGCCACCTCCGGCATACGAGGCTGGCACCCTACTCCTTTGAGCCACAGGCGCAGCCCAGATATCAGTTTTTAATCTTATTGAAAATCCCTTATGTATTATGAGTTGCTTCACTCTTGCTGCCTTCAAGATACTTGCTGGTTTTGAACTGTTGATTTTGATGTATCTTGATAAAGATATATTTTAGTTTATCCTACTTGAAGTTTATAGAACTTCTTGGATATATGTTAATATTTTTCATCAAATTTGGGGATTTTTCAGCCATTATTTCCTCAAATATTCTTCTGTTGCTTCTTTTTATCCTCTCTTCTAAAACTCTTGTTATTTGTGTGTTGACCTGTGTACCACAGGTCTCTTGGGCTTTGTTCATTTTTCTTCTTTCTTTTATCGTTCTGTTCCTCAGATGTAATGTTAATTAATCTATATTTAATTTCACTGATTCCTTCTTCTGCCTCCTCAAATCTCCTATTGAGCCCTTTGAAGTAAATTTTTCAATTTGGAATTTGAATTTTTAACTCCAGAATTTCTATTAAATTCATAATTTCTATTTCTTTATTGATAATCTCTATTCGAGAGGCATCATTCTCATCCTTTCCTTCAGTTTGTTAGACATGATTTCCTTTAGTCTTTAAACATATTTAAAGTCTTTGTTAGTATGTTCAGAGTCAGACCTTCCTCAGGGACAGTTCCTATTGATTTTTTTTTCCCTGTTATAAACCATACTTCCTTGTTTATTTGCATACCTCATAAATTTTTTGGAAAACATTTTCAATATTTTAATGTGACAGTTCTACAAATCAGATTTTTCCCCTTCCCCCTTTGGTTGCTACTTGTTGTAGAGTTGTTTTTATGTGTGTGTTTTTTAAGCGACTTCTCTAATCTAATTTTATAAAGTCTGTATTTTTTTTCCATTAAATCATATCTGCATACATTAGTGCAATCAAGGGGTACAATGTGCTGGTTTCATATACAATCTGAAATGTTTTCATCAAACTGTTTAACATACCCTTCGTGGCATTTTCTTAGTTATTGTATGAAGACATTTGTATTCTGCATTTAGTAAGCTTTGCCTGTACCCTTCTAAGATG
>CAUYRH010055572.1:0-30885 GCA_963574655.1 Perodicticus potto | reverse complement strand
TTACAGTCTAGATCAGGGGTCCTCAAACTAAGGCCTGTAGGCCACATGAGTTGGTATGAATTGTATTGGTTCCCATTTTGCTTTTTACTTCAAAATAAGATATGTGCAGTGTCCATAGGAATTTGTTCATAGTTTTTTTTTTTTAAACTATAGTCTGGCCCTCCAATGGTCTCAGGGACAGTGAATTGGCCCCTGTGGCTCAGCGAGTAGGGCGCCAGCCCCATATACCGCGGGTGGCGGGTTCAAACCCGGCCCTGGCCGAAGTGCATCAAAAATTAGCTGGGCGCTGTGGCGGGCGCCTGTAGTCCCAGCTACCTGGGAGGCTGAGGCAAGGGAATCACTTAAGCCTAAGAGGTGGAGGTTGCTGTGAGCTGTGACTCCACAGCACTCTATGGAGGGCGATAGAGTGAGACTCTGTCTCTACAAAAAAAAAAAAAAAAGTTTGAGGACACCTAGTCTAGATGCTAGTAGAAGCTGTTATGCAAATAATGAGATACAAAGTTATTTAACAACAGATGTGGGAAAGCTACCAAGGAAAATGCTGTGGGTAATGAGTAGTTCTAATGTGGAAGAAACTGCAGGGAAAGTCGAACCCAGTCAGGGAGACTTTTATTGGGAAGGGACACTTAAGCTGACACCTGATGTACGAGGTGGAGTTTATAATGAGGGTCCATCAACCCACACCATGCCCCTCCCTACACGCTGTCCCCTGTGGTAACTGCTTCTTCTGAATTTTGACATGTTGAAATTCTATTCTTTTACTTCCTACTCTTGCTTTGAACATACTTGCCCTTCAACTCATCGCTGCCTCTACTCCCTTGAGTCTGTTGCTCCACCAGAGGTAGAATGCACTAAGAATTGGTGAGAGAATTAAAGATTGGATCACCAAGAGGTATCTTTTAGTGGATTGGGGCACAAAGACCTAGAGCCAGCCCTGAAGGCATTAGTTTGAGGGAACTAAGTTCATATTATTGAACTTGTTAGGAGGAGTGAGCCAGACGAGGAGGACAGTGGAACCACCATCTTCCTCGTGGTGCATGTGTAAAATGAGAAAAGGAGTGATGCAACTCAACCCGCCCTCACATTTCCAGGTTTCACTGTCGGGCAGGACTTCCCACAGCCCAACACTTTCATATAGCAATGGAAGTGGAGATTTGGGAACTTCCAGCCAGGAGAAGTCTAAACGGAAAGAAATCATATGAAACTCAGGGTGAGGCCAAAGCTACTACAAAGGACAATCACAGCCATAGAATTTGTACAACCTGTCCAGAAAAAAATAGACAACCAGTAGAAATCTATCTGATGGGAAAAGAACAGCAAATACTACCTCTCTACAGCTCACAGACAACAGTGGGATGATCTCAGCCAAGGCAATTCACCAAAACTATTGTCAGTAGGTGCACTATTAGGAGAGGCTGACCCTCCATTGACTGGGCAGACACCAAAAGAAAAGGGAAGCTCTCTGCTAAGCAGGGTGAGGGGTTTGCTTGTTGTTTAACTGCTTTGGTTTTTGGTTTTTTTAGAGATAAAGGTCTCACTCTGTTGCCTCTTCTGGTATTGAACTTCTGGACTAAGGAATACTCCCTCATCAGCCTCCCAAACAGCTCTAATTACAGGCGCAAACAAGCCTAAGTAGTATTTTGAACTCACTGCTTCTCTTCCCTTCAGAGTTACCTGATGCTTTTCAAAATTATATCAACTCTTTAAGCCCCCACCAATGGGCTCCAGCTCAGGATTGTCCCCACTCTGTTCAAGGAGTCCTCGTAACATTCAGACTCACGTTTCTCTGCCCTTCGCGTTTCCTCTCCCTTCTCACAGGCAAGCTATAAACCTCAGGGCTCTTTCATGGTTCCCTCACTCTCCAGTGCCTCAGTGTGAATGCAGAGTTTAGCCTGTATCCCCCTGGACTGAGCAGAGTTGTCACCTAACCCCTACCCTCAACACGCTACTGCGCCCATGGGTGCTGCTCAGTCTTTGCCGACTGGCCCTAACCACTAATCATCCAAGGCCAGCTGAGCCCCCGAGCCACCCCTATAGAGGAGGCCTGCAGCCTGAACCAAATAAAAGATAGAAACACCCCAGAGTCCTCTGGCCCCCAGAGGCTGGCCCCCAGAGTCTCAGAGTGTTTACTAACACCTTCACTTCCTGCAGGCAGGCAGAGCCCTAGCTACTCACTTCTGGGTTTCAACCATTTTCATCAGAGCATTTTTTTCCACACCCAGTCAGAAGAAGAAAATGACGAGAAAATGACCCTCCATTGACTTGGCAGACACCAAAGGAAAAGGGAAGCTCTCTGCTAAGCAGGGTGAGGGGTGAGGGAACTCTTTGACGTTTGTGAAAATAAACCTGAAAAGTCTTATGAGTGTGTAAAAATCCCTGTCCAGGGTCTAACCCACATTAGGTTGGATACGTCCCGGAACATTCTCTTTCTTACGTATGTCACCTCTGTGGAGCGCATTGCACTGGATCAAACCCATTTCCTCGTTTGGTTGCTGCTGGTGAATGTTTGATAGTCTGGTTTTCCTCTGTTGGACATTCACTTCATTACATTTAGGACAGGAGGATTCTGTAATCCAGGATAACTTCTCTTGCAGTCCAAGATTGTATTCTTTTTTTTTATTCTTTTTTAAGGACAGTCCCACTCTGTTGCCCCAGACTAAAGTGCCATGTCCTCAGCCTTGCTCACAACAACCTCCAACTCCTGGGCTCAAGCGATCTCCCTGCCTCAGCCTCTGGAGTTGCTTGGGACTAGAGGTGCCCCCCCACCGCAAAGCCCAGCTAATCTTTCAATTTTTACTACAGACAGGTCTCCCTCTTGCTCAGGCTGGTCTTAAACTCCTGAGCTCAAGCAATCCTCCTGCCTTGACCTCACAGAAGCAACTTCAACAGGCCTTTCTTTTTTTTTCTTTTGAGTCAGAGCCTTGCACTGTCACCCAGGCAAGCTAGAGCACCTTGGCCTCAGCCTAGCTCACACCAACCTCAAACTCTGGAGCTCAAATAATCCTCCTGCCTCAGCCTGACATGTAGCTGGAACCACCAGTGCCCACAAGCACAGCCGGCTAATTTTTTTCTATTTTTTAGTACAATGGGGTCTTGCTTTGCTCAATCTGGTCTCTAACTCTTGACATCAAGTGAACCTCCCACCTCAGCATCCTAAGGTGCCACAATCAGTGCTCAGGCATGAGGAACTATGCACAGACAAGGGTTTATTCATTTATTTGTTTAGTCATTCACTCAACGTGTATCTATTGAACATCCAATAAATATTCAGAGATTATGCAAAGGATATAAGAATAGCTGAAATAGACACAGTCCTATGACAGAACTTGCCACAGAGTAGGGTGTCCACAAACAAAACAAGTTCTATAAGGCAGGATCTGCTGTTCTCACAGTGGATGGGGACTTGTATGAGATGAGAACGATGCCTGTGCTTATTTTTATAATGTTGATGAATCTCGCAAAGGCAGGTGGGAGAAGGTGCAGACAGAACAGAAAATTCCCAAAATTTGGGAATCCTGATCTTTTCCTGATATGGAAGGTGCAGTGTGCCTGGACCACGGAGAGTGAGATGGGGATGAGGAGAAGCATGATGGAGTAGGGCACAGACTCCAAGGAGTTGATGGTTCTCTCAACAGGGAGAGTGGCAGTTGGGATAGAGAGACATGGAGGCATCTGAGTGTTAGGGCAGAGACACCAACAGCAACACCTGAATCACATGAGATCCAAGTTCCCCGCACCCTTGAAAGTTCCACAGCCTATGCATTCGAGGAAAGCCTAGAGGTGCCTTACCCACATCCACCAATCAGTCTGGATCATTTCACACTGTGGCAACTACCTGAGGGGATTATCCGTAGTTGCACAATTCTGCCCACAGAGATGTCAGTTCTAGTTCCTCTCCCTAACACCCACCTAAGCACTGGAGGGTCTCCTCTTGGCCTGAGGATGCTCTTGTAAACTGCAAATAATACTCTTTTGGGGGTGTGGGCTCCAAGTTGGGTTGCTCGTGCCTGAGGCACTGCAAAACTTAGCAGTGCTGCTCTTAACACACGGCTCTCTCTCCCCAGCCACACACCTGTCACCCAGGTGACTGGGATAGGAAGAGTCCGAGTCACAACAGTGATGAGAGGAGTGTGCCCCAAGTCCTCCTGCATTCTAACTTGATGCTAAGTTTCTCCCGAAAACACATCTGCACATGAATGTTTACTGCAGCACCATTCACCATTGCAAAGATGTGGAATCAATCCAGGTGGCCATCAACTCAAGAGTGAATTAATAAATACGGTGTAGATGCACACCATGGAGTGCTACTCAGATAAAAATACGATGTTGCCTGTTTCAACCATTTGGTTGAAACTGGACAATGTTCTCCTAAGTGAGGCATCTAAAGAATGGAAAAAACAAACAGCACATATACTTGCTGCTAAATGGAACTAAGCAATAAGCACACATGTACCGAGAGGGAAGTAAAACTCAGTGAAAATCAAACAGGAAAAAGAGGGAGGAAAGGATAGGCTAAAACCTACCTAACAGGGACAATGAACACTATTTGGATGATGAACACACTTACAACTGAGACTAAAGAATTACAAAAATGATCCATGTAACTGAAAACATTTGTACCCTTTTAATATTTTGAAATAAAGATAGATAGATAGATAGATAGATAGATAGATAGATAGATAGACAGACAGATGTTCAGCATTCCCTTAACTAAGAATGTGAGTTCACGTTTACAAAGTTAGCCAAACTTCATAACATTTAGATTATATCCTGCAGAGGATCCACAGGCCAGGGAAGCAGCCTGCCCCAGACAGATGACAGTAAGTCTGGTGGCTGCTCTGGCACCCCACTGCCCTCCACCCTGGAGTGCCCTCTCACTGACTCTGGTGCACCCACTCAGAAGCTGGATTTGCTTCACATTTTACAAATCTGTGTTATCACCAAGCTGCACACATTTCACGGCCATGCCCTGAAAAGGTTCTTTCCCACTGACCACACATAAGTGTTCCCATTAGAGACTTTAAAACTGAAGTTTCCCAACAACTGGGTACCCCACCTCCAACAAAGCTCTTCCTTTCTTCCAAAAACGGAGGAGTGTAAACCACTGACAGCATTTCCAGCACATTTTCCATCTTTCCCAATAAGCCCCTTTTCTTTTCTTTTCTTTTTTTTTTTTTTTTTGCGGTTTTTGCCCAGGGCTGGGTTCGAACCCACCACCACTGGCATGGGGCCGGTGCCCTACTCCTTTGAGCCACAGGTGCTGCCTGCAATAAGCCCCTTTTCTATCCAGGGCCCCAGGTGAGGTCATCTCAAAGCTATATCTCTATGACATTTTGCCATGGAGATGAAGACGTGGTATCTAGATTGGGCCTTCAATGTCACAGTCTTTTCTTCCCTATCATTCCAGAATCCTGCCCATGAACTTCCCAGCGGTGAGGGAGGAGAGGAAAGCAAGGTGTTAAAATCAGTTATTTCGTCAAATCTAAAATGCTATCAATGGCAAATGGGCCATTGTTTATATAACCCTCAAAATAGAAAAAATGTAAATTAATGACAATTAAGCTAGGACATGCTATAAATTTTAAGATTATTCCAATTTCAGAGACAGTAAAAAAAAAGTGATAAATTACACATCTTATAGTGGACAAAGTCATGCTCATATGTAGAACATCTCATGCTCATATGTAGAACATCTCATCTCTCCCTGATTTTCTGAGAGTTGTTATGTGGAAGGAAGACCCAACCCTCTGGGCCACTGCCCCACAGCAGGGCTACTCAACTCTGCACGATTGACATTTTAAGCTTTCTTGGTTGTGGAGGTCTGTCCTGTGCATTGCAAAATGTTTACCAACTTCCTTGGCCAGTACATCTCCCAGTTAGGACAGCCAAAAATGTCTTTGCACAGCGCCAAGTGTCCTCTACAGGAAAAAACTAACCCCAATGGAGAACTGTCTGGGCACAATCCCAAGTTTCACTCATTTGATTCAATAAGCATTGATTCACCAACTACTAGATGCCATTCATTATGTGAGATATAGCTAAGCTGTTATCCCTTATCTCAGGTCTATGATAATCTAGTAAAGGAGATAGAAGAGTCCAGTGAAGTTGTACACTTGGAGCAAAAACAAGAGGGAAGTTCAAGATTTATGTATCAATTACAAATGCATAGTGGGCTGCATGTAACAAAATCCTGACTTCAGTAGATTAATCAAGTTGATTTTTTTCTTTTTTTCTTAACAAGAAAACAAGATATAGGCTCGGCACTTATAGCACAGTGGTTACAGTGCCAGCCACATACACCAAAGCTGGTGGGTTCGAACCTGGCCCAGGCCTGCCAAACAACAATGACAACTGCAACCAAAAATAGCCAGGCCATGGCTCAGCACCTGTGGCTCAACCGGCTAAGGCGCCAGCCACGTACACCTGAGCTGGCGGGTTCCAATCCAGCCTGGGCCCACCAAACAACAATGACAGCTGCAACCAAAAAATGGCCAGGCGTTATAGCGGGCACCTGTAGTCCCAGCTACTTGGGAGGCGGAGGCAAGAGACTCACTTGAGCCCAGGAGTTGGAGGTTGCTGTGAGCTGTGATGCCACTGCACTCTATCCAGGGTGACAGCTTGAGGCTCTGTCTCAAAAAAAATAAAAATAAAAAATAGCCAGGCCTTGTGGCAGGTGCCTGTAGTCCCAACTACCTGGGAGGCTGAGGCAAGATAATCACTTAAGCCCAAGAGTTTGAGGTTGCTGTGAGCTGTGATGCCACAACACTCTACCGAGGGCAACAGTTTGAGACTCTGTCTCAAAAAAAAAAAAGAAAGAAAGAAAACAAGATATAGGAATTCTAGGACTGGCATAGCTGTTCCAGAAAGTTGTCAAGGACCCACACTCTTTATAACTCCCGCATTGTCATCCTCAGCACCCAGCATAGATCTGCTCCACTGCAATCCAGAGAGGGAAAGGGCCTGTGGCAAAAGGCACAGACTAAGGAGGACTCCTTGACTTCCTAGGAGTCATGCCTCGTGATTTCTGTTTACAATTCACTGAACAGACCTGTATATATTAGAGCTGGCCTCACGGTGAGGGGGTTTGAGAATAAAAGCGCAGTATTTTCACCTGGGCATGTTGTTGCCCCTAATCAGGAAGGGCATCCTCAGACTAAGGAAGAAGGAGGGAATAGGTGTTTGAGAAACAACTGTGACTCCTTCCATGGTTTCCAAGAAAGAATCCTGGACATGAGTTTTGAAAGAAAAGTAGGAGTTAGATGATGAAGACGAGAAGAGATTTTTAGATAGGAGGAAGAGTGATGATACTTCCCAGAATTTGGTGTTTGGGCAGGTAGAAGAAATTGAGATCTAGGATGGGAATGGAGAAACTGGCCTTGAGCTAAAAGAAAAAAAAAAAAAACCTTATTCTCAGAGAAGAGAGACATGAGTCAGCACTGGTGCTCTGCAAACACTTTAGTAGTAAAGAGAGAAGTTAACTTATTAAATCTCTGACAATTTCACTTTTCTCAGTGAAACAGAAAACAAAGCCACCAGAAAGAAGGGAAATATTAATAAAGGGTTTGAAGAGAGAAGCAAGTGTTTGCAGAAGAAATCAGATTGCATTGCTTCTTGTATCTGTCAGAACTGTGAGGTTCTCGGGTCAGAAACCCACCCCTAGATAGATGAGGAAAATGTATCTATTGGCCAGGCCTGAAGCAATTCGTGGAGTCATTAAAGCAAAGGAAGAGCCTATGAATCTAGAATCTAGAAGCTAGAAGCAGCCACTGCCAGGAGTCTCTGCATTAGTCCCTCATCTGTCCTAGCTCCTGCGGGCTTCATTATTCCCCACTGCAGACCCACTTTGTCCTTTCCTCTTGTGGTCTGACTGACGGTGTCCTTTCCAAAATTCATGTGGACTCTTAGTCCTCATGCAGTATAAGGGTATGAACTACCGAGTGGTATGAACTTTCAAAGGTAATTAAGTCATAAGGCTTCCGCCATCATGAATGGGATCAGCTTCCTTATATAAAGGGCTTCAGAGTGAAGGGGGCGCTCTTTACTCTCCATTCCTTCTACCACGTGAGGACATAGCATTCGTCTCCTCTGGAAGAGGCGGCTAAAAGGCACCATCTTGGAAGTGGAGATCAGGCCCTCACCAGATACCAAATGCTGGACACTCAATCTTGGACTTTTCAGGCCCCAGAACTGTGAAAAATAAATTACGTTTTTTATAAATTACCCAGACTGTGGTATTTTTTTATAGCAGCACAGATGGGCTAAGACATCTCCTTGACCCAAGAGTTAAAGGGATCTCTTCTGCCAGGTCCAATTAGTCAAATCCAGAAGAAGACATGGGCTGCCTTGGCTTGAGTCCTGTATCTATCCCTAGACCAGGGGCTGTGCCCAAGAGGATGAGTTCCTCTCTGACTCAGCTGCGTCATGTGCTCAGGCTCTCAGTTCATTACCAAAGTTAAGAGAGATAAAAACAAACAGGGGAGCTCTCTCTTTTCCCTCTCTGCCCCCTCTCTCCCATATCTATCTATCTATCTCTCCTTTCTCTTCTCTCTCTCCTCTCTCCTCCTTTCTCCCCCTTTCTCTTTCCCTCTCTCTCTTCTCTCCTCCTTAATGCTGCTCTGCAGCATCCCCTGCCAATAAAGACCTTTCGTACAAAAAAAAAAAAAAAAAACAGGGGAATGCACAAGGGTGCAGAGTAAAATACCACAGTTGACTAATATCTCTCTTCAAAAATAATATTAATATGGCTCGGCGCCTGTGGCTCAACGGGCTAAGGCGCCAGTCACGTACACCTGAGCTGGCAGGTTCGAATCCAGCCCGGGCCCGCCAAACAACAATGACGGCTGCAACCAAAAAATGGCCAGGCATTGTGGCGGGCGCCTGTAGTCCCAGCTACTTGGGAAGCAGAGGCAAGAGACTCACTTGAGCCATTGAGCTGTGATGTCACGGCACTCTATCCAGGGTGACAGCTTGAGACTCTGTCTCAAAAAAAAAATAAAATAATATTAATAATAATCACAGATGTCCCCTCTCTCAATACTCTGACTCTTTAATGTCCATGATATACTTAATGGGGCAAGTGGCAAGAAAATAATTCTTACCAAATTCTGTATTTAGTAATCCGGCTTTAGGATTTCATATCTATCACATTTTGAGGTTTAAACACTTTAATCCAGAAGCACAAAAACATGTCATAGGAGACAGCTGATTTGTCTATGTTACCCTCGTGTGAGCCAGAGAATAGTCTGGGTACCCGGATGGCATATTAGATTGTCCGGCTGGTGTCAAGATATGTTTACAATCCATATTGTAAACATGTGTTTGTCAGCTTTCAGAGTTTAAGGTCATTAAACCTTGCAACCAAATTCTCAACTTCCCTTATTCACTGAGTAGGTTTTCAATCATCTCATACCAACCTCTCTTCTGCCCTGCGGGTTACCATTAGAAGATGCTCTGGTTGTATCAGGTAATATACAGTCTGTCTGACCATTGCATTAATAAAATTAATCAACAAAGATATAAATTAATAAAAATAATCTTCTGATTCAATATTTAAATTATTTTTTGCAGAGTTGCAGTCAGTAAATATCTCACATCCTTTTTGAGACTAAGAATATGTTAATTTATCTTCATTTTCATATAATCAATGATACCATAAAAATATTTCACATATGCTATTTACAATACTCCTAGAAAATTTTTTCTTTAAAATATTTTAACATGAATTATGCCTGCATTTCAGATTATTTATTTGTTATAGATACCCACAAAGAGAATTATTACCTTTTTAGAGTCCCATAAAAGTATTTCATTATTAGTCAACTGAAAGAAATATGAACTTTTTTACCATATTGCAATGTAGTACCTGGAAAAACATCTGTGTGTTCTTCTCTGAATGACTCAACCTTGAAGAAGGAGAAAATAAAAAGTAAACCTATCACCTTCATCCCACTACAGGCCCAGGCCACTGTCTCCAGTGCAGCTGGAATGGGAAGTACTCAAGGCAGTGAGAGTCTCATATGGATTTTTTCCCCCCATATCTAGCCTTCCCTCTCTCCCGAGGCTCACTGCCAGCCATCAGCTCAAGTACACATGGAGTATTCACATAGCCCCTGATTGGCTCTAGACTTCTGAGTTTCAGATACTCGGTGTTTAATTTTTACAAAGAAAGTCTAAAGTCAAACTGCAGCCACTCGCTGTCCGACTGGACTTGTCCAACCTCTGAAGGCAACACTTTCTAGCAGGTGCTGCTTGTCTAAGGTCAGTTCTAGGCTGCAAGTGTGCAGTGTGGAGGATCGTCACAAGATAGCAAAGCTGGGAATGACTAATCCCTGGAAGCTGAAGAAGCCAAAGTAAAGTTAAGTTGCTTACATCTTAAAGATTACAATTCATATACTTATTTCATATTTAAACATTGTAGAATGGTCTCTTTCTTAGGATATCAGAGTCTCTAGTTTGAGCCACAAAATTAATGAAGAGAAAAATCTAGACACCAAAGAAATTGATTAGGTAGATAGGATGATCCATGATGATAGTGAAGATGAATGGATGGATGGATAGATCGATCGATTGATCGATCGATAGATAGATAGATAGATAGATAGATAGATAGATAGATAGATAGAAAGAAAGAAAAAACGGCTTCATAAGGGGGGGTCTTAGTATGCTACATCACTTTTTTGTTATTGCATTTTATTTTATATGAATTCCCCCTTTCAGATTGAGCGACTGAATGATGCATTGGAGGAGAAAAAGTTTGTGATTTCGGGAAACAAAGAGGAAGGAGCCAGCATTCATTTTAAAGATTCAAAACAGGATTTGGGAGATCCAAGAAGCAAATACTTTTGAAAATCTATGGTTTTCAAATTTTCAGATTTATACCCTTTATATAGTAAGAGTTTGGGTGGTAGAACTCAGAACACAATTGCATTATAAACCACAGCTAAAAGAAGATGCAAACTGTGATTTAAAGGAACATCTTCTGCAGAAAGAAAGAAGAAATAGAAAGTCTTTTGCAAGGCGGTGGCTGCACAGTAGGAAGCAAAGGGGAGGAGTGTGAAACAGAAAAGAGAAAGGGCAGTGCTGGTTGAAACTCTTAGTGCCCTACCTCCCCCACCTCCTTACATCTCAGGCCAACAGAAAGAACAGGGAACAAAAATTAAAACCCAGAGGCGTGGAGGTGGAAATTCAAGCATAAGGGCTCGGCGCCTGTGGCTCAGTGGGCTAAGGCGCCAGCCACGTACACCTGAGCTGGCAGGTTCGAATCCAGCCTGGGCCCGCCAAACAACAATGATGGCTGCAACCAAACAATGGCTGGGCGTGGTGGTGGGCGCCTGTAGTCCCAGCTACTTGGGAGGTGGAGCCAAGAGACTCGCTTGAGCCCAGGAATTGGAGGTTGCTGTGAGCTGTGATGTCATAACACTCTATCCAGGGTGAGAGCTTGAGGCTCTGTCTCAAAAGAAAAAAAAAAAGAAAGTCAAGCATAAGGGTCTTATGCCCAGTTTAGCCACTGCCACTGTGTTCTGACTTCCACAACCAGAGGGGCTTATAGAGCTGCCAAGGGATAGGGGTGAGAGTGAGAAGGGCAGAAAGGAGATGTAGGTAGGGCCAGTCTCAAAAGAAGATTTTTACTAGCACATGCTGCCATCCCCTTCCTCATACCCCTCAAACCCAGTGTTCTCAAATGTTCTCCTGCAGTCCACACAAACCCCCTGTGTCCCTCACCCTGCTGTCAACATGAAAGCACATAGGAAGGAAGTTTTTGTGACCACACACCTCCAGAATCCCACCAGAGCCCAGAGATGGCATCCTACCCACCCGACCCTGAACCTGATGTTCTCAGTGGGACAAACCCTGAGGGCAGCTGTCATTCCCTGTCACAGTCACATCACCTTCCCTACTAGTGACCCCTTGCATCCAGATCAGCAGTTACATGTTCTCTGTTGCTGCCCCACCCATCACTTTCTCCTTGAAAATCAGTAAAATGAAGCAGGATAAAAAGCAACTGGACACATGCATTTCTTCCCCTAAATGCCCTAATAATTACCTATTAATTCTCTGAGAATCACTTACTTGTCATCTGTTCCTTCCACTGCTAAGCCCCATGACCATGCAAGAGCCCTGTGGCTCCCTACATCTGTAATCTGAAAATATTAGAGAGGATTTCTGATTATACATATAAGAACAGGAATTTGAACCCAGGTGCTGGAGCTAGAATAAAGATCTGCTCAGTCACTTAGAGTTAATGCTATCCTCCTTCTCAGGCCCTGATTCACCATTTCTTACTCAGTTCTGAAATCTACACCATCACCAGAACACATTTGCCCAGACACCTGAGATAAAGGATATGCTTGCTGGAGTCCAGCTATACCTTCCCAAAGGAAAGCATCGGCATTCATTTAGTGTAACCAGTTTAATATGAATCTTCACTTACATCAAGATTCAGATCTCTTGGATAAGGCACTGGCTATGGATTGATTAATTGTTCCATCCAAAACTGATGTTGAATTTAGTCCCCAGTGTGGTGGTGTTTTGAGGTAGAACTTTTAAGAGGTGACTGGGTCATGAGGGCTCTGCCTTCATGAGTGGATTAATCCATTCATGAATTAATGGATAAATGTATTAATGGGTTATCATGGAAGTGGGACTCGTGGCTTTATAAGCTACCATGCCCAGCCCCTCACATGCAATGCCCTGCACTGCCCTGGGACGCTACAGTATGGCCCACCACAAGAAGCCCTTTACCAGCTGTGGCCCTTTGTCTTGGACTTCCCAGCCTCTATAAGTGTAAGAAATAAATTCCTTTTTGTTAAAATTACCCAGTTTCAAGTATTCTGGTTTAGAAGCATAAAGTGAACTAAGATAGCACTGCTAAGGGCTCCAGTCCCTCTAACTGAAAATGATGACCTGAAAAGGAGGTGCTCACCTCAAAGCTGGCATGTTGTCTGGGTAGAAGTTCTGTGTCTAATCTATCTCTATTTCTTAATACCTGGCTAATTTTTAAAACCCTAAATCATATCTACTGAATGAACGAATGTCATTCTTAATTAAAAGAGCTGTTTTGAGAACACAAATCACAATGCACGTTATATAACTTGATACATCAATACAATAACATTAAGTGTACTGTTTTTGTGTTTAAGGCAATGCCATTTAATGATAAGACCTAGGTATCAAAACAACACAGCATAGTTCTTCAATGAGTGCAGAAAGTTCCAGCTTCCAGAAAAAAATGTAGTTTCACTCCCAGAGCTGTGCTGAGACAGCCAGTTATCAAAATGTACAGATACTGCAAGTTTCCTTTGGTATTTAAAGATACAGAAAACAAACCACAACATACTGACAGGTGAAGACCATTAAGCCTCTTGCTCTAGTCTCAACCAGACATAGCTAAGTAAGTGGGCAGGATGTTTATAAATTTATCATTTGGCACATTTTCAATTAAACCACACATTACCGGAACAGGAAGAAAAGTTTGTTATAAAAAATGTTAGCTCCACAGCTTCTGTATTAAATAAGAAGTGCAGAAGTAAAGTACAGAAAGAATTCTCTTCTTTCCATTAAAACATAACCTAAGATAGGCTTAATTGGTCTAAGGACTACAAAAGAAAATGATATATACATAGTAACATAGCATTATTATTTCCACCTTACCCATAAAAGAGTGGAGATTTAGGGAGGAAAAGTCCCTAAAAAATCCCTTTCCTGGGGAAGTTAATAATTAAATATCCTTGTTTTAGGGAGAGTTCCTCTCTGATATAAGGTATAAGGTGATTAAGAAACAAAATACATCATATGCATTGAAATAATCTGTATCACATTAACAAGAAACTTTTTTTTTTTTTTTTTGCAGTTTTTGGCCAGAGCTGGGTTTGAACCTGCCACCTCCGGCATTTGGGGCCAGCGCCCTACTCCTTTGAGCCACAGGCACCGCCTAAAACTATTTTCTTTTTTTGAGAAAGAATCTCACTCTGTCACCTTGGGTGGACTGCTGTGGCATCATACTACAAAGCAACCTCAAACTTCTAGATTCGAACATTACTCTTGCCTCAGCCTGCTGAATAGCTGGGACTATAGGCATCTGCCACAATGCCTGTCTAACAAGAAACTGTTGACTGAGTTGTGTCATTAAAGCATTGCAGACCCACCTCACCAGTCCATGTTCCTCCTCTGGGTGGTTCATGGGGAAAAGCTCAGCCCATCATCCTCATTCAGCTATTTGCAGGCCATGCCTAGCAACATCTCCCAAAGAGCCTGACACTTGTGCCTCATACATTTCTTCACAAGCCTAACACATGATGCACCAAGACCAGACAAGAACAAACCTACCTAATCAAACACGAGCAGATTCTAGGAAGAGAGTATATAGACCAACGGCCTTTCTCAACTACCATTAGGTAATAATCCCCAAACCCAAGTCCCAGATACCCGTCTCACTGGGGGAAGGAACGGAGGCAATGCCTTCTTAGATAAGAGGAAAATCAGCCCTGATAGGGAGTTTGAACCTAGATTTGAAAAAATATTTATCATATTGAGCCTGAGCTAACTTGAAGAAGATGCATTAAATGGAAGAGCCTGAATCAACTTTAGCAGGAATTTTTAATCCACACAAATACCCCTTGTTAGTGACCAAAATTAGATTAGTTATAAAAATAGAGAACACTATAGTTAAATAGTTAAATAGAAAACACTTTCTTAACCACCTGTAAACAAATCCCTAAATCTCCCTCACATTATAAATACACACAGCTTCCTCTATGTGGAGTCTGTCAAAATCCTTCTAGCTAGAAATGACTGCCTTGTCTATGTAATCTCTACAAACTTGCTACTCATCTCCAAAATGAGAACTTCTTGACAGCAAGGGCTTAGTCTTCATTGTATCTTTAGGGCTAAATACAGCCATAGCACATAGTAAGAGTCTAATAAATACTGGATCAATAAAGAATGTATGAACAAAGAATGAAAATAACCCTGCAATTAAAGACCACTAGGGGACATTGGATGTAGGGAAGAGGAGAGACACAAAATTTGAGTGTCCCTCAGCACAAACTAAAGTGGAGGCAAGGATTTAGAAACCCTCTCAGGTAAAGAAATCAAATATAACATGTACTCAAATCTCACTCGGGGGAGAAGCAGATTGTGTCCATTTTATGCACAGAACTGCAACTGAACAGCCTCTCCAAGACAAGAAAAAGCTGACAGCCTCACTATCAAGAATTGGATAGGATGTGGCATAGTTATCAAGTACTTATTTTCCTAACCTCCAATGACAGTTCTGGCCAACGAGGTGTCACATGTGTCACTTTCAAGTGGAGACAATGAAACATCCAAGTATGATTCTCCAGTCTTTTTCTTTTCCTGCCCTAACAATATATTCCAGATGATATATCTATAAGATATGTCTACAACGTGGGTCCTTGAATCACTATGTGGAGCACAGTCCTCCACTAACCACAGTAGATTTGCAGCATGGTGTTAAGTAAGTTTAGTGTGTGGGTGTGAGTTACTGAGTTTTCAGATTAACTTGTTCCATCTACATAACCTAGTCTATTCTGACTATTTGAGATGTGTTATATGATCATGTGTATAATATGCACCCACATTTTTGGCCCAAACTTTCAGAAAAACACCCTTTGACAGAGTGGCTAGCTCTCAGCCAGCAGAGACACATCTAGGGATGGCTGACACACCCCTAGTAAATATGCAGATCACACCACTCTCCACAGTGACTCCGCTCTCCACCTCAGTGACTTCCTCCTCCATGAACACTGCTCCTTCCCTACCTCAGGGGACCCTTTTCCATCCCTACCTTGTCAGTGGCCACAGCCAAAATGGCTATACACATGACCAGTGGGGCAGAAACTTCTGAGGGCACTCAGAATGCAGATAGCCAACCAAGTCCACGGATTTTTTTTCCAAAGCCCCAAACACCTCTGGCAGCCAGGGCTCAGGCTTAGAATTTAAAAATCTACACAATATTACTCTAGTTGTTTCACTGAATACCTTGAAAATATATCACATTTACTCAATGGACTGCTTTCTTAGGAACTAATACAGTCCCTAAAAATTAGAGCATCATATATGTTCAGTCATTTGCAGTCTATGAACAACTTAATCTTCTTTTTACCCTAACAGCTAAGAAAGAGCTGGCAGTTAATTTTCTTCACTCATTAATTTAATGAGCAAATTTCTATTGAGTGCTTGCCATATGCCAGGCCCTAGAAATATGGGGGTAAACATGATAGGCACGATCTGAACCTCATAGAACTCACATTATACATGAAAAACAGCATATAAACACATAAATGTATAAATAGAAAAGAAAGCAGTATAGAGTGATAGGTACTACGAAGAAACTAGAACAGTTGAATTGATAATGTGTTTCTCTGGCTTTCAGACCACTTTAGACTGGATCATTCACACTCAAGAGATGACACATAAGATGAGACCCAAATGGTAAGAAGGATCTAGTAATACAAATAGCGTTCTTCAAGAAAAAAAAAAAAAAGGAAGACTAGAGGCAGCCTGCCAACATGCCATTCCCAAGAAAAGCAGGGAAAGGCTTTTGCAGCTGCCTCCATTCAGATGACTCCTCTCAGAAATAGCAATACAGGACATCCAGGGCAAAATGTAAAACAAAGGAAACAGGTGACAAGGAGGTGTATATAATAAGATCAGAGACTATGAGGGGAGATAGTAGCATGTGCTGTGTCCAAGGAAACACATGTAGCCCACAAGGTGCACCCGCACTCAAAGTAAAGGGAAAGAAAACAATACTGCATGCACATGGAAACCAAAAGAAAGCTGGTGTTCCAACTCTCATGGCAGATTGTATAGACTTCAAATCTTGAAGGTGATTCTCTTGCCTCAGCCTCCCAACTAGCTGGGACTACAGGCACCCGCCACAACGCCCAGCTATTTTTTTGCTGCAGTTTGGCCAAGGCCGGGCTTGACTCCATGGCACTCTACCGAAGGGCAAAAAAGTAAGATTCCGTCTCTTAAAAAAAAAAAGTACACAATCAGTAGCTTTCATATACACCAATAGTCAAGCTGACAATCAATCAAAGACACAATATACTCCACATTATCATAAAAGAAAATAAAATGTCTAGAATATATTTACTGAGGAGGTGAAATAGCTCTATAGGGCAAATTATGAAACACTGAGGAAAGCAATCAGAGAGGATGTAAACAGGTGGAAGAACATATCATGCTCATAGATCAGCAGACTCAATATTGTTAAAATGTCTATACTTCTCAAAATGATTTATAGATTCAACATAATCCCCATCAAAATACCAAAGTGGGCAGAGCAAGATGATGAACTAGAAACATCTCCCTACTAGCTAGCCACTCTCCTCAAGGCAAAGGTAAAAAAATCCCAACCATCTCTGGCTGGGAGAACCTAACTAGAGTCATCACTCCAGAGCACAGTGAAGTGAAGCACGGATGGACCAAAAGAGCCAGCAAGGATGTCAGGAACCAAGGAACAATGGCACAGAAGACATGTGTGTAGGAATGGGCGGGGACCTACCAGTCAGCCAGCCCTCCACACAGGGCCGGAAATAGGAAGGGGTTTTCCTGCAAGCTTTCGATTTGGGGCTGTATTGTTTATTGAAGCTGCTTTGGAGGGCTTTCAAGAGTGGGTGGACTTGAATGAGGTCCAGTGGCTGGATTTGCATACCAGGTGGGATGGATCTCCCATCAGCGTGGATGCTAGCTGGGTTACCATTCTGGGAAGGTTATGTGGGAAAAACAAACAGCAGGGTCCTAGTGCCAGGCTGGCTTTGGCACACCTGATGAGTTTGGACATTGATTCATGTGGTGAGGTGAGTGGCTCCTGCACCCCTGAGAATTGTTGTCAGGGGGCACTGTGAGACATGCCTCCTAAAGATTCTGGTGAAAGCCTTAAGACCCGAACACCTGGGGCACTGAATGCTGATGGCAACCAGGCCCTGACTGAACACAACTAAGTTGGGGGAAGACAAAACCGTATCTCATCAGCAACTGAAGAGTGGTTTCTGGGGTGTATTCTTCATCTCCTAACACCACAGCACCACCTGGTGTCCAGGAAATATATTAAAATGTATATATTTTGATAGATAAAGAGAGAGAAAGAGATTATTTTTGCCCTGTTTTTCAATTTTTTTTTTTTTTTTTTTTTGAGACAGAGCCTCAAGCTGTCACCCTGGATAGAGTGCCGTGGCATCACAGCTCACAGCAACCTCCAATTCCTGGGCTCAAGCGAGTCTATTGCCTCTGCCTCCCAAGTAGCTGGGATTACAGGCACCCACCACAATGTCTGGCCATTTTTTGGTTGCAGCCGTCATTGTTGTTTGGCAGGCCCGGGCTGGATTCGAACCCGCCAGCTCAGGTGTACGTGGCTGGTGCCTTAGCCCGTTGAGCCACAGGCGCTGAGCCTCAATTTTTTCTTTAGGTATTTTTTTCTTTTTCTTTTTTGTTTTTGGGGTTGTTCTTTTTGGGTTTGAGGGGGTTGAGGAGGTGGTTGGATTCTTAATCTTCATTTTGACTTTCTTCAATGGCAAGGGCTCCTCCATTTTTGTTATGGTATCCCTTTTATCCTCCCTTTCTTTTCTTTTTATTGTTGGTTCATTGATGATACAAAGAACCAGGTTACATTGATTGCACTTGTTAGATAAAGACCCTCTTATACTTGTGTCCCACCCCCAAAAGGTGTACCACACCCCCTGAACCCTCCACCCTCTCCCTCCTTCCCTTCCTCCTCATCCTCCAACTCCCACCGTGTACTAGGTCATTAATTGTCCTCATATCAGAATTGAGTACATAGGATTCTTGCTTCTCCATTCTTGTGATGCTTTACTAAGAATAATGTGTTTCACTTCCATCCAGGTTAATACAAAAGATGTAAAGTCTCCATCTTTTTTAGAGACTGAATAGTATTCCATGGTATACATATACCATAGCTTGTTAATCCATTCCCGGGTTGGTGGGCATTTAGTCTGTTTCCACATTTTGGCAATTGTAAATTGAGCTGCCATAGACAGTATAGTGCAAGTGTCCTTATGGTAAAAGGATTTTTTTTAATCTGGGTAGATGCCTAGTAATGGGATTGCAGGATCAAATGGGAGGTCTAGCTTGAGTTTTTTGAGCATTCACCATACTTCCTTCCAAAAGGTTGTATTAGTTTGCAGTCTTACCAGCAGTATAATACTGTTCCCTTCTCTCTGCATCCATGGCAGCATCTGCAGTTTTGAGATTTTGTGATGTGGGCCATTCTCACTCGAGTTAGATATCTCAGGGTGGTTTTGATTTGCATTTCTCCAATAATTAGGGATGATGATCATTTTTTCATATGTTTGTTAGCCATTCGTCTGTCTTCTTTAGAGAAGGTGCTATTCATCTCTGTTGTCCAGTGATCTAAGGGATTATTGGCTCTTTTGTATGGTAATTAATTTGAGTTCTCTGTAGATCCTAGTTATCAAGCTTTTGTCTGATTAAAATATGCAAATATCTGGGTGGTACCTGTGGGTCAGTGAGTAGGGCGCTGGCCCCATATACCGAGGGTGGCAGGTTCAAACCCAGCCCCAGCCAAACTGCAACAGAAAAAAATAGCAGGGTGTTGTGGTGGGCACCTGTAGTCCCAGCTACTCGGGAGGCTGGGGCAAGAGAATCACCTCACCTAAGCCCAAGAGCTGGAGGTTGCTGTGACCTGTGATGCCACAGCACTCTACTGAGGGCAACTAAGTGAGACTCTGTCTCTAATTTCATCAGTCAGAAGTGGTAAAGATGAAATAGACTTTACCAACAGACTCCTCAGAAATTCAAAAAATCCTTAATGAATATTATGAGAAACTTTATTCTCAGAAATTAGAAAATCTGAATGAAATTGACCAATACTTGGAAGCACACCACCTCCCAAGACTCAGCCAGAATGAAGTGAAAATGTTGAACAGTCCTATATCAAGTTCTGAAATAGCATCAACTATACAAAATCTCCCTAAAAAGAAAAGCCCAGGACCAGATGGCTTCACATCAGAATTCTACCAAACCTTTAAAGAGGAACTAGTACCTATACTACTCAACCTTTTCCAAAATACAGAAAAAGAAGGAATACTACCCAATACATTCTATGATGCAAACATCACCTTTATCCCCAAATCAGGAAAAGACCCAACAAGAAAAAAATTATAGCCAATATCACTAATGAATATTGATGCAAAAATATTCAACAAGATCCTAGCAAACAGAATCCAGCAACACATCAAACAAATTATACACCATGACCGAGTGGGTTTTATCCCAGGGTCCCAAGGCTGGTTCAAAATATGTAAATCTATAAATATAATTCAGCACATAAACAAATTAAAAAACAAAGACCATATGATTCTCTCAAGTGATGCAGAAAAAGCTTATGATAACATCTGGCATCCCTTCATGATCAGAACACTTAAGAAAATGGGTATAGAAGGGACATTTCTTAAACTGATAGAGGCCATCTACAGTAAATCTACAGCCAATATCATATTGAATGGAGGTAAACTGAAACCATTTCCACTCAGATTAGGAACCAGGCAAGGTTACCCATTGTCTCCACTGCTCTTTAACATCATAATGTAAGTTTTAACGATTACAATTAGGGAAGAAAAGTGATCAAGGGTATTCATATAGGATCAGAAGAGATCAAACTTTCACTCTTCAAAGATGATATGATTGTATAGCTGGAAAATACCAGGGATTTTACCACAAAACTCTTAGAAGTGATCAAGGAATACAGCAGTGTCTCAGGTTACAAAATCAACACTCATAAATCTGTAGCCTTTATATATACCAACAATAGCCAAGTTGAAAAAACAGTCAAGGACTCTATTCCATTTACAGCAGTGCCAAAGAAGATGAAATATTTGGGAGTTTACCTGACAAAGGATGTAAAAGATCTCTATAAAGAGAACTGTGAAACTCTAAGGAAAGAAATAGCTGAAGATGTTAACAAATGGAAAAATATACCACGCTCATGGCTGGGAAGAGTCAATGTCAAAATGTCTATACTACCCAAAGCAATATACAATTTTAATGCAATCCCTATTAAAGTTCCATTGTCATATTTTAAAGCTCTTGAAAAAATAATACATCATTTTATATGGAATTAGAAAAAAAACTCAAATAGCCAAGACACTACTCAAAAATAAAAATAAAGCAGGAGGAGTTATACTTCCAGACCTCAGACTATACTATAAATCGATAGTGATCAAAACAGCATGGTACTGGCACAAAAACTGAGAGGTAGATATATGGAACAGAATAGAGAACCAAGAGATGAACCCAGCTACTTACCATTATTTGATCTTTGACAAGCCAATTAAAAACATTCTGCGGGGAAAAGATTCCCTATTTAACAAATGGTGCTGGGTGAACTGGCTGGCAACCTGTAGAAGATTGAAACTGGACCCACACCTTTCACCTTTAACTAAGTTAGACTCTCACTGGATTAAAGATTTAAACTTAAGACATGAAACTATAAAAATACTAGAAGAAAGTGGAGGGAAAACTCTTGAAGGAATCAGTCTAGGGGAATATTTTATGAGGACCCCCCCAGGGCAATTGAAGTAGCATCAAAAATACACTACTAGTATCTGTTCAAACTTAAAAGCTTCTGCACAGTCAAGAACACAGTTAGTAAAGCAAGCAGACACCCCTCAGAATGGGAGAAAATATTTGCAGGTTACGTCTCTGTAGGGTCAGAAGACCACCCTACATAAGCCACACAAAGGCAAGCCTTTAATGGGTTAAAATGGCTTCTGATAATACAGAAGCAAGAGAACTGGGCTCCCCCTGAGCATACACAGAGACTGTTTGTCCGGAGGTAAAAGTCCATAAAAACAATGACTCTGAAAGTATGCTTCCATTAAGCCCAGGGGGTTAGGGGCTGTCAACCCCACCCCTGGTGATACAGATCATAGTATTACATATGTTCTGCACATAATGTCCTGGAACCTAAAGACCTCTGCTCTGTAGAGAAACAAAGTCATAAATCCATTTTGAGTTAACTAAGTGTGTGCTTGAGGGGTTTCATTCACCAGTTCCCCCTGCAGCTCTTTGTGATCTTTATTTAGATACTTTGTTGAAAAGCTGATGCACGTCTGAGAAGAATGTAAAAGCAGAAAGTATTGTGTTGATTTGTAGACTGAATGTCTTTCCACAAGTTAATTTTAGATAGAAGAAGTTTGGTAATGGTAAAAGGTTATAGATCATAGATTAAGTGTGTACATGACCACCAGTGTATATAAGGTGGCCCAAAATAAAGATGATTTGCTACACACCATCTTGAGCTGTGTAGTCCAGTTCTTGCATCCCTTAATTATTACAGGGGAGAGTTTTGCACCTGAGGCAAAGCTGCTGTTTCCTCGCATCTCCATTCCCACAACACATCTCCAACAAAGGTTTAATATCCACAATACACAGAGAACTCAAACGTATTACCAAGAAAAGAACAAGTGATCCCATCTCAGGGTAGGCAAGGGACCTGAAAAGAAAGTTCTCTGAAGAAGTCAGGCACACGGCCTACAGACACATGATAAAATGCTCATCATCCTTAATCATCAGAGAAATGCAAATCAAAACTACTTTAAGATATCATCTAACTCCAGTAAGATTAGCCCACATCACAAAAATCTCAAAACCAGTGATGCTGGTGCAGATGTGGAGAAAAGGGCACACTACTACATTGCTGGTGGGAATGCAAACTAATACAGTCCTCTTGGAAAGTTATCTGGAGAATACTTAGAAATCTAAAAATAGAACTGCCATTCAATCCTATAATTCCTCTACTAGGTACATATGCAGAGTGTTGCAGGAACAGAGACACGAGGGACAGTAGCTTTGCCCCAGGTGTGGAACTCGTACCTGTAATTATTAGGGGAATGCAAGAAACAGATTACACCCTCTCCAGGTGGCGTGTAGCAAATTATCTTTATTCCAGGCCACCTTATATACACTGGTGGTCACGTACACACTTAATCTATAATCTATAGCCTTTTACCATTTCCTAACTAAAATTAACTTGGGGAAAAACATTCATTCTACAAATCAACACAATACTTTCTGTTTTTACATTCTTATCAGACATGAGTCAGCTTTGGAACAAAAGTGTCTAAATAAAGTCATAAAGAGCTGCAGGGGATTTTAAAATTTGGAACTTCTCAAGCACACACCTAGTTAACCCAAAATGGATTTATGGCTTTGTTTTTCTACAGAGCAGAATTCTATAGGCCCTATGACATTATGTGCAAAACATAAGTCACCCTCTGATCCGTATCACCAGGGATGGGGTTGACAGCCCCTAACCCCCAGGCTTAACGGAAGCATACTTTCAGAGTTACTGTTTTTATGGACTTTCACCTCCAAACAAACAGCCTCTGTGTGTACGCTTCAGGGGGAGCCCAGCCTTCTTGCTTCTGTATTAGCAGAAGCCATTTTAATCCATTAAAGGCTTGCCTTTGTGTGGCTTATGTAGGGTGGTCTTCTAACCCTACACAGAGGACCAAAAATCACATTATAACAAAGATATCTGTATCAGAATGTTTATTGCAGCCCAATTTATAATTGCTAAGTCATGGAAAAAGCCTAAGTGCCCATTGACACATGAATGGATTAATAAAATGTGGTATATGTACACCATGAAATATTATGCATCCTTAAAGAAAGATGGAGACTTTACCTCTTTCATGCTTACGTGGATGGAGCTGGAAAATATTCTTCTTAGCAAAGTATCCCAAGAATGGAAGAAAAAGTATCCCATGTACTCAGCCCTACTATGAAACTAATTTATAGCTTTTCTGTGAAAGCTATAACCCAATTACAGCACAACAACCGGGGAAAGGGGCAAGGGAGAGGAGGGAGGGGAGAGGATGGGTGGAGGGAGACTTTTTGGTGGGTCCACACTTATGGTGCATCTCAGAAGGGAACAGATGAAACTTACTAGATGTAGAATATAAATGTCTCCACACAATAAGGAAGAAAATGCTATGAAAGCTATGTCAACTAATTCAATGAAAATATTTCAAATTGTATATAAAACCAGCACATTGTACCCCATGATTGCATTTATGTGCACAACCATGATTTAATTTAAAAAAAATAAAATGTAAAAAATAATAATAATAATAATAATAAATAAAATAAAATAAAATATGCAAATATCAAGGCAGGCAGTGGTGGCAGCTGCAGCAGCGGGAGTGACTTCAGGCATGCCCAGACATTGAGGCGAAGAGGACAGCAGCAAAGGAGGTAAAGGAGAGGTGAGTGTGGCCGTGAAGCCCATGGTGACATGTGGCACATGAGGCAGCAGCCAGCAGGATGGGCCAAACCCAGCAGAGGAGATGCTCCTGGAGGAAACCACCTCTGGGCTGGTTTTTGTCTGGGGCTGGGTTTGAACCCACCACCCTCCAGTATATGGGGCTGGCGCCCTACTCCTTTGACCCACCAGCACCATCCCTGGACCTAGGATGCTTAATTGCCTGTCCAGATTTTGGCTGGGGCTGGGTTTAAAGCCGCCACTGTCAGTATATGGAACCAGCACCCTACTCCCTGAGCCACAGGTGCTGCATATTGTGGGATTTCTAAAAGAAGAGTGAAGAAAGGGGAAGACAGAATAATTGACAGCTCAAAGCAACCTCAAACTCTTGGGCTTAAGCAATTCTCTTGCCTCAGCCTCCCTAGTAGCTGGGACTATAGGCATCCGCCACAATGTCCGGCTAGTTTTTGTTGTTGTTATTGCAGTTGTCATTGTTTATTTTCTGGCCCAGGCTGGGTTCGTACCCGCCAGCCTCAGTGTGTGTGGCTGGCACTGTAACCACTGAGCTATGGGTGCTGATCCAATGTATGACTTTTTAAATGATAATCTATAATCTATTGGCTAGGATTTTATTGAGAATTTTTTAATCTATATTCATTAATGAAATTGGTCTGTAGTTCTCCTTTTTACTTGGGTCTATTCCTGGTTTTGGTATCAGGATGATGTTTGCTTTGTAGAACAAGTTGGGGAATATTCCTTCCTCCTCAATTTTTTGAAATAATTTCTGCAGTATGGGTATGAGCTCTTCTTTGAAGGTTTGATAGAATTCTGGTGTGAAGCCATCTAGACCAGGTCATTTTTTTGTTGGGAGATTTTGTATTGTTTCTTTGATCTCAATGTTGAAATTGGTCTTTTCAGAAGATCTATTTCTTCTTGATTAAGTCTAAGGGAGAGAGTGTGATTCCAAGTATTGATCCATTTCCTCCACATTATCAAATTTCTGTGCTTAGAGTTTCTTGTAATATTCAGAGATAATCTCTTGTATATTTGTGGCATCTGTTGTTATTTCCCTTTATCATTCCTGATTGAGGTTACTAGAGATTTTACTTATCTGTTTCTAGTTAGTCTGGCCAAAGGTTTATCTATTTTCTTTACTTTTTCAAAAAACCAATTTTTTGTTTCATTAATTTTCTGAATTTTTTTTTGTTTTCAATTTCATTAATCTCTGATTTAATTTTGCTATTTCTTTTCTTCTGCTAGGTTTAGGGTTAGATCATTCTTTTTCCAATTCCATAAGATGGTTTGTTAGTGCACTGAAGTGCTCACTTTCTGTTTTTTGAAGGTAGACATCTAGAGCAATAAATTTTCTTCTCAGGACTGCTTTTGCTGTATCCCACAGGTTTTGGTAACTTGTGTCTTCATTGTTGTTATGTTTGAGGAAATTAACAAATTCATCTTTTATCTCGTCCTGAACCCAACTATCATTCAGCATAAGGTTGTCTAGCTTCCAATACTTCGTGTGGGGATGAACAATTTTACTGGAGTTGAGCTTCACCCTTATAGCCCTGTGGTCTGAGAAGAGATATGATATAATTTCTATTCCTTTAATTTTGCTGAGGTTTGATTTGTATCCTAGGATGTGATCTATTTTGGAGTATGTGCCATAAGCTGATGAGAAAAAGTATATTCTTTCGCTTTGGGATGGTGTGTTCTGTATAAGTCTATTAATCCCATTTGTTCTAGGGTCAAGTTTAAGTCCTTTGTATCCTTGTTTAGTTTTGGTTTAGAGGATCTGTCCAGTTCTGTCAGGGGGGTGTTGAAGTCCCTGACTACTAAGGTGTTCTGGGATATCATATGCTCAGACCCCAGAAGGTCTGTTTTATAAATCTGGGAGCATTTAAGTTAGGTGCATAAAAGTTTTTAATTGAGATGTCTTCTTGTTGTATTGTTCCTTTGACCAATATAAAGTGTCCTTCTTTGTCTTTCCTAACTAAAGTTGCTTTGAATGCACTTGTATCTGAGAATAAGATTTTAACCCCTCCTTTCTTCTGATTTCCATTTGCTTGAAACACTGTTTTCCATCCCTTAACCCTGAGTCTTGATTCATCCTTCAGGGCTAAGTGCATCTCCTGAAGACAGCATATGGATAGCTAGTGTTTTTTTATCCAATCAGCCAGCCTGTGCCTCTTCTGTGGAGAATTCAATCCATTGACATTTATTGAGAGTATCAATAAGTGTGGTAGAATTCTATTCGTCTTATTATAAGATAGTTTGTTGTGTAGATTTATCCTTTATTCCACTGTGGAAGCCAAGCTCTGGTCTTTGGCTTCTCAGTGTTTACTTTGGTGGCAGTCCATTATAGTGGTCAGTATTGATTATAGGTCTAAGTAGTTCCTGTACAGCTGGTCTTGTGACAAATTTCCTCAGTGCTTGTATATCTGCAAAAGGTTTGATTTCTCCATCCATTTTGAAGCTAAGTTTAGCAAGATACAGGATTCTGGCCTGAAAATTATTTTGTTTAAGAATGTTGAAGGTGGATGACCTTGTTCTTCTGACTTGAAAAGTTTCAGTTAAAAAGTCTGCTGTCAACCTAATGATTCTGCCCTTGTAGGTCAAATGGCACTTATTCCTAGCTGCTTGCAGAATTTTCGTCTTCATCTTGACTTTGGACAGGTTCATTAAAATGTGTGTTGGAGGGGCTCTGTTAGAGTTGAGATGACCCAGGGTTCAATATCCATATGAAAGGAGTATATCAGGATCTTTAGTAAAACTTGGGAAGTTTTCATTTATGATAGTCTCCAGTAGGGCTTCCATACCTTTTGGACAATTTTCTTCCCCTTCAAGGATTCCTATTATCCGTATGTTTGAATGCTTCATTGAATCTTGGAATTCTCTAAGCACCTGCTCTACTTTCTCTTTCTTCTTTTCTAACTCTATAACTACCTGTGTTAACTCAAAGACTTTATCTTCTAACTCTGATGTTCTTTCATCTCCATGGTCTAATCTATTTTTGAAACTTTCTACTACTTCTTTACATTCCCTGATTGTCTCCTTCATTTCATCCATACCTGCTCTATATTCTATGTATCTCTCATCTGACTTTTTGTTCTGTCTGTCCATTTTCTCATCCAATCCCTTTATTGTCTTTATTATCCATATTTTAAATTCCCTTTCTGTCAAATCCATTAATTCTTTATAGGAGGAGACTTCTTTAAAAATTGCCTCATGGTCCCTTGGAGAATTTGCTGTATTTTGGTTGTTTATGGTACCTGAATTTTTCTTTTGGTTCCTCCTCATGTGTACTTTCTTCTTGTTTACTTCCTTGGCACCTTTTTCCTTCTCACTTCTTCCTTTGCTTCAAGTTACCTTGTGTCAGACTTTAGGTGATGAAGAGACCTCTTGGTGTGGGGTGAGAAGGTTGAGGAGGGTTGGAGCAAGCAAGGAGAAACAAGAGGAAAGGAAAAGGAAAAAAGGAGGAAAAAAGAAGGAAATAATAAGCAAAAAAGCAAAAGAAAGAAAAAGAAAAGAAAGAAAATCCAAAAGGGGGAGGGAAAATAACAGAAGAAAATTGAAGAACAGATGAGAAGGAGGACAGGAAGGGAGGATGAGAGTGACAGAAGAAATGTTTTTGTTCATCAGGGTCCTACAACTACACCTATAGCTTAAGAGTTTTGAGGAGCTGGGCTGGGTGGGTTCCTCTAAATCAGACACTCCTTACCAGCCTGAATACAGCCATACTCTTCCTCTGCCAAAAATGGGAAGAGAAGAAATAGAGAAAACCCAAAAACCAAAAAGGAAAAATTGGGTAAGGATGAAAAAAGAAAGAAAAAAAGGAGGATGATATCTTAGCTGGTGCAGAACAGATGAGAAGAGTACAAGAGTCTCTATCAACTGAATGTCTAGGAGCAAAGTAGGGATGGAGATAGCCTAATGTAAGCAATCTCAGCAACCAATAGATGAAGGAAAGAAGAGAAAAAAGAAAGAAAAGATAACAACAACCTATAGATATACTGTGTGTGTGTGTGTGTGTGTGTGTGTGTGTGTGTGAGACACATATATGACATATTTAGTAGGAATATATTTATGTTGCAATATACCTACCAGACACCAGGTGACGCAGTGAATTTGGGAGTGACAAACAACACATCTATTAACCTCTCTCTGGTTCCCAGACTTAGAGCTGTTTCCCAGTTTAGTTCCTAGTGATCACCCATTTACCCACTCAGCTCTGAGGCCCCACGGACCTGGGATTCCACAGCTCTCAAAAATTCTTCAGAGGCAGGTCTCACAGATTTTCCCTACAACAGTTCCCATGGAGTGTGGGAATCCCTAGGCCTGTCACAAGTGTAGGTCTGCTCCCTGCAGCCAGAATTCAGACCGCTGCACCTCAGGCCTCCAGCGAGAGGCCCACCTTCCAGCAACCTTTAGGACAATGGCATCCCCTGTCCGGGGACTTTCCCCCTGTGGATGTTTCACCAGCTGCCAAACCACCCAGAACCTCTCTAGACTGCACCCCAATCTGGCCACTAAAACCCACACAGGAGTGCAGACTTCAATCTTTCCACTCAATGCCCAACTTCCCCCTGCTAAAGGCTCCCTCTGGGACCTCTGTGGTGGAGCTGGGCCCCACTGCCATGGCCAGGGTATGCTTGAAGGAACTTGCCTGGTGTCCTGGGTCTCTGGTAAGTACAATAGTCCACCACCTCACTGCACACTACAAATTAACTACTCCACACCAATAGTTCACTTCAGGAATTGTCTAGCCCTCTTTATCCCCCCTGTTGCTCCAGGAAAACTTGGATAAATGTCTTACCCATCCACCATCATGCTCTGCCCCTCCATCTGCCTTTGAATAAGTTCACTCCTAGGTTAATCTTCTCTTACTCTATCCTTTGTTTTGTCATTTTTAACTACTTCTCTCAGGGTTGCTCTCTGCTTTATAGAATTCCCTCTGAATAATAGGCAGAGGCTGCTTTTTGCTTTTCAGAGACCCCTTCAGGTTTACAAAGTAAGAGGATTTACAGAGCAAGATACGTCTGCCATAGAAAGCTAACTGGCATCCATTGTCATAACAAAAAGGCAAAGAGGCAAGCTGTTCTGGCCATCTGGATTAGGATTACTTTGAGGTTCAGAGGTCACCTTGGAACCAGAGTCTTACTGCACACATGGACTTCCCATGAGCCTCTCTGAAAACCCACTGAGGGGCATGGATTGCAATGTAGCTTTAAGCTAATAACATGATAATTAGCTATAAGACTCTTCTAGGTCACCTTCAAGACTCTATTATACCTGTTGCAAGACCCATGAACTAGAGTCTTCTACTTCAGTTTGCCGTTGGCATGCTAAGTTCAAATTGTAGATTGATAGAGTGTTCTCTGTCTCCTCCCCAGATATTGAGAGAGGATACCTGAGAAGGGTGAGGTCTAGGAGAACCGGTCTTCTCAAGGAGAGCACAAAGATACACTTGCAGGGTTCTCTCCATGGTGACTCAACCCTTGGGAATTTGTAAACTTAACTTCCTGGAACTTAGAAATTTTCAAGTTCTATGAAATCCTGTAGTTCTGTAGGGGCTGGACTAGCATCTCCCGCTTGATTCAAACTGGCCAATAAGAAGGGTACCTGTGGGGTGGAACTTTTTTACTGTCAATAAAAAGGGAAAGACCAAGCCAGTCGGGGAGCATGGCCATTTGGAATTCTTCTATGCCATAAGCTCCCAGCTGGTGCATAAAGCCCTTCCTCTTATAAATGTGTTGTTTGGGTGCTCACTCTCTCCATTGGGCTTCATCTTCCTGCAACATTTTTGGTTCCCTGACCAGGAAGCCAGATCACCCTTGAAGAGAACATGCATTTGGTAGTTGCCACCAATCCTCTGGACACCCACATGGGAGCCCCTGATCGGCCTGGGTGACATGAACCACTGAGCTTACCAGGGAGGCAATTTGGCCTCCCTGTGTAGATGACTCAGCTGGGCTGAGAAAGGACCCCATCGGCGGGTCTTCAAGGAGTCAAATGCCAGGAGGAACCGGCACACAGGAACAGGTACCTACTCAGGGAGATGTCTAAGGCAAGGTACAATCAATCTGGGGATCCCACTAAAGTTTTAGTGGAAGAAGGAGCCTGATCAACTCCTTGGGCATTAGATTGCTGGCAGGTCTGTTGAGAGATGTGTGAGAGTATGTGGATGTGGTGTGACTGAGAGAACTCTGAGGGTGGAGTTGGACCTCCCTTCACAGGGCCTAGAGGAGTGTTGGTTTGCCTCCAATGGCTATGTGGCAGCTCAAGTAGGAAATCAAGGCTGCCCAGGTTAAGAAATGGGTTGGAATTGCATGCATGTGAGTGCTTGGAGAATGACTGACATGGGTAATAATAGGTTGGGTTTTGCCCCCCCCCCATGGTTTCATGGGGTGAAACGAATGTGTGAGTATGCCCTTCTTCCCTGCTCCAACTTTGCCCCCTGGCTATTCTGAGAGAAACTGGAAGTTCTAGGTTTTCCGCTTTCTGTCTATGGCTGCGGCCACATGGCCATATGGATCTTGGGGGAAGATGAAAAGACATTAGAAAAGATGATGTTGTAGTTTTGTTACTGGAATTTCTTCAGTGAGTCTTTGGTGTCAGGA
>CAUYRH010055571.1:0-29638 GCA_963574655.1 Perodicticus potto | reverse complement strand
AAAGAGGTTGCGGCAGTACTCTGGCTCAAAGAGGCCAAGGGATCTTGGTCTAGGGAGCCCTTCTACCTTTGGCCTTGAGAAGAAAGTATTAGCAAGTCAACACTGAACAATTTTACTAATTCTTTTTCATTCTTATTTTTTTTCTTCTCATTTTTTGTTAATGCTCTTTTCTTTCTCTTCCTATTTTTGGCAGAGGAAGAGTCCAGCTAAAGCTCAGGCTGTTAAGGAGCTCCTGATTTTAAGGAGTCTATCTATCCCAGTCCCTCAAAATCCTTTGGTTACAGTGGTAACCTTAGCACTGTGCTGATCAATGCCTTTTCTTCCTTTACTCTGATTCTCTCTTCATGTCTTCCTTTTCTCCTGTTCTTCAATTTTGCTTAATCCCCCCTCCTTTTCTAATTTTCCTTTCTATTTATCTTTAATACTTTTTTCTTCTTTCTTTCATCCCCTTCTTGTTTCTCCCTGCTCATTCTTTACCCTTATCTTCCTTTTGCCCTTATACCAAGATGCCACTTCAACACCTACTCTCTGAGACAAGGTAATTTGAAGTAAAGGAGGTGGTGATAAAGACAAAGGAGGACAAGGAGGTGAACAAGAAGAAAGCACACATGAGGAGGAACCAACAGAAAAATTTGGGCAACATGAAAAAAACAAAGAAAGCAACTCTTCCAAGGAAAAATGAGGCAACTACTATAGAAGACCTTACCTTCAAAAATGAATGTATTTAACAGAAAGCGAATTTAAAAGACATATGATAATGATAATAAAGGGACTGGATGAAAAAATGGAAAAACAAAACAAAAAGATGGATGGGACATATGTTGAATATAGAAATGTTATGGTGGAGCTTAAGGAAATAAAGGAGACAATCAGAAAATGCAAAGATGCAGTAGAAAGTATCAAAAATAGATCAGATCATGGAGGAAAAAAGAACCTCATAGCTAGATTATAAAGTTCTTGAGTTAAACCTGGTAGTTAAAGAGTTAGACAAGAAGAAAGAGAAAGCAGAACAGTTGCTTTGAAAACTACAAGATGTTATGAAGCATTCAAACATGAACAATAGGGATCTCTGAAGAAGGAGTTGTACTAGAAGAACAGAAGCCCTACTAGAGACTATCATAAATGAAAACTTCCCAAGTTTTACTAAAGATCCACACACACTCCTTTTTAAAGATTTATTTGTTTGTTTATTTATTTATTTATTTGAGACAGAGTGTCACTTAGTTGCACTTGGGTAGAGTTCATGTCATCACAGCTTGCAGCAACTTCAAACTCTTGGGCTTAAGTTTGCCTCAGCATCCAAAGTAGCTAGGACTGCAAGTGCCTGGATCTCACTCCGGCTCAGGCTGGTCTTGAACTCTACTTGTCTTGGCCTCCCAGAGTGCTAGGATTACAGGCATGAGCCACCATGCCTGACCAGTTTTACTAAAGATCCTGAAATACTCCTTTCAGATGGATATCAAACCTTGAGTAATCTCAGTTCAAACACAAATTCTGTAAGACATATTGTAATGAACCTATTCAAAGTCAAGATGAAGGAGAAAAGTCTGAAAGCAGCCAAGAGTAAGCAACTGAACCTCAGGGCAGAGCTATTAGGTTGATAGCAGTCTTTTCAACTGAAACATTTCAAGCCAGAAGCAAATGGTCACAACCTTTAACATTCTTAAACAATTTTCAGCCCAGAATTCTGTATCCTGATAAACTAAGCTTCCAAATTGATGGAGATATCAAATCTTTTGTGGAGATACAAATACTGATAAAATCCGCCACAAGAAGACCAGCTCTACAGGAAATACTTAGACCTATTCTCAACACTGATCATCATTTGCTATGAAGCAAATATCACTCTGATACCAAAACCAGGAAAATACCCAACTAAAAAGAGACTGTCAGACCAATTTCACTAATGAATATAGTTGCAAAATTCTCAATAAATTCCTATCCAAGAGATTACAACTTCTCATTAAAAAAGTGATACATCATGATCAAGTAGGTTTAATCCCAGGGATGCAAACCTGATTTAACACAGAAATCTGTCTGCAAGCCCAGAAATGTAATTCACCATATCAATAGAGGCAAAAACAATGACCCTATGATCATGTCAGTAGATGTAGAAAAAGCATTTGATAAAATCCAGCATCCTTTTCTAATTAGAATACTTAAAAATATAGGCATAGGTGGCACATTTCTTAAACTGATCAAACCATCTATGACAAATTCACACCAAATATTATACTGAACAGAGTAACTGATACCTTTTCCACTTAGAACTAGAATCAGACAAGGATGTCCTCTATCAACAGTACTATTCAACATAGTAATGGAAGTTCAAGCCAATACAATCAGACAAAAGAAGGAAATAAAGGGCATCCAAATGAGAACAGAGGAGTCAAACTATCCCTCTTTACCAATGATATGGTCTTATATTTAAAGAACCACAAATACTCAGCCACAAGACTCCTGGAAGTCATTATAAATTACATCAATGTCTCAGGATATAAATTAAATGTCCACAAATTTCCAGCCTTTGTGTATGCCAATAACAGCAAGACAAGATGTTAATCTAGGACAGAATTTCCTTCACACTAGCTTCAACAAAAATCAAATACCTAGGAATATACCTAACAAAGAGATGAAGGAACTTTATAAAGAAAATTATGAAACCCTAAGAAAAGAAATAGCAGAAGATATTAACAAATAGAAGAACTTACCATGCTCATGACTGTGACAAATCAACATTGAGAAAATGTCTGCACTAGCCAAAGCAATCATTCAGTGTGATCTCCATAAAAATTCCATCATCATACTTTCAAGACTTGCAAAAAATAATTCTTTATTTTGTATGAAAGCAGAAAAAAATCCTGAATAGCCAAAGGAATCCTTAATAATAAAAACAAAGCCAGGGTATCACCCTACCAGACTTTAAGCTGTACAGCAAGGCTATAATGATCAAAACAGCAAGGCACTGGCACAAAAATGGAGACACACATTTGGAAATGAATAGAAATCCATGAGATGAAACTAACATCTTACAACCACCTTATCTTTGATAAACCAAATAAAAACATACACTGAGGAAAAGAATCTCTATTCAAAAAATGGTGCTGGGAGAACCAGATGACCACATGTAAAAGACAGAAACTGAACCCGTACCTTTCACTACTTACAAAAAAAAGATGGATAAAAGATTTAATCTAAGGCATCAAACAACATAAATTCTTGAAGAAAGTATGGGGTAAACACTTGAAGATATTTTCCTGGGGAAAGATTTCATGAAGAAAACTTCCATGGCAATTGCAGCAACAATAAAATAAACTAATGGGACTTAATTAAACAGAATAGCTACTGTACTGCTAAGGAAACAATAATCAAAGCAAATAGGCAACCTTCTGAATGGAAAAACATGTTTACATATTATGAATTGGACAAAAGCTTGATAACTATGATCTACAGAAAACTCAATCAATTACAAAAAAAGACCCCCGAATCCTACCCATCACTGGGCAGAGACACGAATAGATCCTTCTCTAAAGAAGACAGACAAATGGCTAAGAAATACATGAAAAAATGCTCATCATCTCTAATTATCAGAGAAACACAAATCAAAACCACCCTGAGGTATCACCTAACCTCAGTGACAGTGGCCTACATCTCAAAGTCTCAAAGTTGCAGATGCTGGCATGGATTTGGAGAGAAGGGAATACTTACACTGCTGGTGGGATTGCAAACTAATACAACCTTTTTGGAAGGAAGTATGAAGAACCCTCAAAAAACTCAAATTAGACCTCCCATTTGATCCTGTAGTCCCCTTACTGGGCATCTACCTAGAAGGAAAAAAAACCCTTTTATCATAAGGACATTTGCACTAGACTGTTTATCACAGCCCAATTTGCAATCGCCAAAATGTGGAAATAGCCTAAATGACCACGAACCCAGGAATGGATTAGCAAGTTGTGGTGTATGTATATCATGTAATACTATTCATCCATTTAAAAAGATGGAAAGTTTCCATCTTTTGTATTAACCTGGATGGAGGTGGAACACATTCTTCTTAGTAAAGCATCATAAGAATGGAGAAGCAAAAATCCAATGTACTCAATTCTAATATGAAACCAGTAGATCAGCTAATACAAGGGAGGTTATAGGGAATGAGGAAGTGGGGAAAGGGGGGGTGGAAGGGGGATGGGTGTCTTGGTGTATGGCATATGTCCTGGGGGTGGGACAGTATAAGAACTTCACCTATCAAATGAAATAAGTGTTACCTAATTCTTTGTACCCTAAATGAATCCAAAACAACAATAAATAATTTTTTTCTAGTAGCTGCATAAAAAAGAAAGATTAAATTCATTGTTATTGTTTATTTTAATCAATATACCTAAATTAGTATTGTTTTGTTATTTGATCATTAAAAATATATTAATAAAAAATATACCTACAAACATAAATTTTCACACTTTGTGTTAAGATTATACTACTTATAAAATAGATATTTTTCTTACATTGATTGCAGCTATTTCCATATGTATTTGTACATTATATATTTTTCATTAACCTCTTTTATATTATAAATCATTACATATGCCATTATATTAGCAGTATTGTCAAATATAATAATGATTGAAACTTCAAAAGCATAACTTGTGTTTCTAATTCGAATAATACATATGTATGTGTATATATACATATATATAATTTTAAAGAATATGTTTGATAACATAGCAAAGTGACTATAATCAACATTAAGTTAGGATGTACTTTAAACTAAAAGAGTGGAATTGGAATGTTCTTAATAGATACAAATGTAAATGCCTGAGGCGATGGATGCCCAAGTTACCCTGATTTGATTAATTCATATGGTATGCCTGTATCAAAATATCACATGTACTCTCTAAAGATGTACAACAATTACATACCCATAATAATGAAGAAGAAGAAAAAAGAAAAAAAAGTAACCTTCAAATGGGGGGACAGGAGAGCCATCAAACTTTCCAAATCTGAGGCAGTTAAGATAAGTCTTTTTCTCGTATAAGGAAGACAAATCGTGGTAGAACCAAAATTATTTAAATTGGGTTGATAGCATTTCAATTTACACAAAGCTTTTAGCCTGCTGTTATTTTTGCTTTTACCAATTTAAATGCATTAACTCCAAGGCAGGTTTTAAATCGAACGTTTAAATTAATGCATTGTCAATTTGTTGTTATGATAAAGGAAAAAAATTAAGATAGAAACATGGATGTGGAGAAATAATGATACACTCTTGATTTGCTATTTTAATCCCAATATACTCTGCCATTATCCATGTTGCCATTACCCCTGTAAACCTAATGACATCTGAAAGCAGTATTGGCAAAGCCCATTAACAATATGTTCTTCTTTAAAGCTAGAGTAAATTATTGTTCAAAAACAAACAATATTATAGTATATGAATGACTTGGTATGCACCTAGTACCTCTGATCACTTTAGCTAAAAGAAAATAAGAAAACATAATGATGTTAATTAGCATCGAGCCCGTCTTGAAGTGATTTTCTTTTAGATATTCAATTTCACCTTAAATGAAATATGGGGTAAATTGTTGGCAGAGTATTTAAACACAAATGAGCTGCAAAGGAATTGTTCCTCAATATTTTTTTTCCGAGCAGAATTTAAATGATATATAAACAACCTATTGCAAGCCCAATTTCTTCCTCGCTTGGGCTTAGATATGCTTAGGTAAGGAAATCACTGCTTTTTTTCTGTCCTCTGGTCTTATCCATTGACCTTTATAACCTCCATAGTTGGTGTTAAGGGAATGCAGTGTCTTTTAAAAGACCTTGAAATGCTTATCCCCTAAAGTAAAACAGGGATTGTTTTAAAAAGTGCAAACATATGAAGATTAACACTCCTCACTATAAGTTTGGTCAAATAGCTCACTGAACTTCCAAAGGAGACTAGACAAGACATACTGATAGCTACAGCTAAGTATTTTTTACTCATCTTTTATTGTGTTTTTATTCATAGCTAGGTACGATTTTAAATCCAGGACAAGTGCAAATTATGAAAGGGAAAAACAGTTTCATCAGAAATTTGTAGACTAACAAGATGTTTATAAGGTTATTCTTAAATGTTCGCTCACATATTTTTGTGAAGTTTGAATTTGACTCCACCAGTATTGGCTACAAAGTAGGATATATTAGCCTTTGCAGGACACATGAGAATCTGCATATTTTGTTTTCTTAAATTTCAGATGTTTTGGAGACCGGTTTTGGCACACTGGGTAAGTGGATAGCCACTTAAGGAGTGATCCCAGCGACAAGCGCTTTCCTGGGAAAGCTTCTGCTTAGCCCAAGTCAGCAATTTAAAGTGCCTTCTGAGCAGGCTGAGGAGGATTTAAGCTCTCCACCCTGAGGGGTTTGAGAAATCATTAGAGGCCTCCAGTCTCTATTTTGTACAGCCATATCAACATTGTGATTAACATATTATACCCCAGAAGATCACCTCTTGCCCAGACAATATCAGCAAGATATATGTACTGCTTTGTTTTTTTGGTTTTGTTTTGTTTTGTGGTTTTTTATTGTTGTTTATTTGTTTGTTTTTATTATTGTTGTTTTGTTTTTAATGTCAACATTTTCCTTAAAGATTTTTCTTTTCTTTTATTTCTTCATTTTTCTAGTTTAAATATAATTTTCCATTGTTGCCTTTTTTCAACAGTTAGACTTCAATTTTGCTAGTGTTTCTACCCATATTAATTGTTTTTTTCCCCAATCTTATCCCATAAAGTTTTCGGTTTGCTTATTTTGATTTGATTTATTGCATTTTTATCTTCCCTCTCTACTTGGTGGAGGGGGGGTACTGTGTCCAAACAGGCTGGCAAAGAGCTACTGACCTAATAACCCAACCTGGCACCCTCAGAGGTTGGGGGCTCTTAATGTTGGGTCAAAGTACCCTACTGTACACCTATTTTGTTCCTGTCCCCCTCTTTCTGTGCCTCTCTTCTTTTGGTCAATAGTTGCTTCTACCCACCCCACTCCTTCCTCCTTTTTCTTTTCTTTTCTCTCTCTTTTTTTCTCTTTCTTTCTTTTTTCCCTTCTTGCTCTTCAATCTTCTCATCCTTCTGGTCCTGTACCAAAAGGACTCATCGAAACCCTAGTCCAGAAGCACGGCAATTTAAAGAGCAGGAGGAAGTGAAAGGAAAATTAGGGCAAGGAAACATAAAAGAAATCACTCATGAGGAGGAATCAGCAGAAAACTCCTGGCATCATGAAAAATCAGTCCAGAGCAACCCCCACTAGGGGCTGTGAAGTAGATACTGTAGATGATTCCACCTATAAGGAAATGTTAGAAATGACAGAAAGGGAATTTAGAATACAGATGATGAAAACAATCAAGGAAATGAAGGAAGCAATGAAGGAAAATGCTGATAAAGTGGAAAAAGAAATCCAAAAACAGAATCAATTAAGAGAAGAATATAAAAAGGATATGACAGAGATGAGAGAAATGGTAAATAAATTGGTTTTATAGTAATACTGAGTACATTGGATATATTTTTTCCATCACTGAGATATTTTACTAAGAACAATATTTTCCAGCTCCATCCATGTAAATATGAAAGAGGTAAAGTCTTCATTTTTTTTAATGCTGCATAGTATTCCATGGTATACATATACCACAATTTATTAATCCATTTTTGGCTCAATGGTCACTTGGGCTTCTTCCATGACTTGGAAATTATGAATTGAGCTGCAATGAATAATCTGGTGCAAATATCTTTATTGCCAAATGAGTTTTGGTCCTTTGGATATACATCTAGAAGAATTACAGGATCAAACAGCAGGTCTACATTCAGATCCCTGAGAGTTCTCCAAACTTCCTTCCAAAAGGAACATACTAGCTTGCATTCCCACCAGCAGTGTAGAAGTGTTCCCTTTTCTCCACGTCCATGCCACCATCTTTAGTTTTGAGATTTTTGTGATGTGAGTTACTCTTACTGGAGTTAGATTTTATCTCAGAGTGGTTTTGGTTTGCATTTGTCTGATGATTAAAGATGATGAGCATTTTTTCATGTGTCTGTAGACCATGCTCCTGTCTTCTTTAGAGAAGCTTCTGTTCATGTCTCTTGCCCACAATGAAGGATCACTTGTTTTTTCTCAGATAGTAAGTTTACTTTTAGTTCTTTGTAGTATCACCACACTACTTTCCATAGAGGTTGTACTAGTTTTCAGTCCCACCCAAACTGTGTAAGTCTCTTTCTCCAACACCACCATAGGTTGCTTTAGGACTTTTAGATAAAAGTCATTCATACTGGTGTTAGACAATCTCTCACTGTGGTTTTCATTTGCCTATCTCTAATGATTAGAGATATTTAGCATTTTCTTAAGTTCATTGGCCATTAGTCTATCTGCTTTTGAAAACCTTCTGTTCATATCTATTGCCCACTTTTTTCTGAGGTTGTAGGTTTTTATTTGTGTGTGTGTGTCTGTGTGTGTGTGTGTGATTTGCTTGAGTTCTTCATAGATTAGGTCAGCCCTTTATTGTAAGTAAAATATGCAATTACTTTCCCCCATTTTGTAGATTGTCTGTTTGCACTATTGGTTGTGTCCTTGGTTGTGCAGAAGTTTTATAATTTAATCAGATCTAATTTGTTAATTTTTATTGTTGCTGAAATTGCCTTTGGGTTCTTATTTTATTCATAAATTCTTTAATGTCTTCAAGAGTTTTACCAACATTTTCTTCTAGAATTCTTATCATTTCACGCCTTAGGTTTATCTTTCTGATTCTGCATAGTTTTACTGAAGGAAACAAGGAAAAAATCTGATGTGAAGCATCAGATCTGGTATCTCAGTAAGTAACATTCCAGAGAAGAAAACTTCACTAATTCTCTTTTTTCTTAACACAGTTGTGTATCTGATCAATTAATTTTCCTTAGTGCTCTTTTTCCACCTGTAAATTCTTTTTCTCTTAGCTCAGAGAACACCTGCTTTTCTCTACATCTTTATACTCTGTTCTGTTTTTTAAGTGATGTTAAAATGGGGCATCTGGGATAGATTCTTTGGTTGAGATCTCTTCTTGCTCTAAATTTTCTCCTCAAATCTGCTCCACACTTGCAATACTTATTCCCCATGTGCCTCATATCTCTTGCTTTATATTAAGAATCATACGAACAAGCAAGCATCACATTCTATAATGGTCCATGATTTTTTTTACTGCAAATTTCTTAACACAGATGATTAGTACATCTAGGCTAAAAGAATTTAACAGTGAAAACTTTTCTTTAAGAACTATATGAGGTAATTCAAATAGACAAAAATTTAATTTTCTTGGGAGGCAGATACAACGAAGAGGTATCCTAAGGGAAAAATGATGGGAAATGGGAAAGGTATTTCAGGAAGCACCACCTATGACACGGGAAAGCAGCAGAGTCCATCCCCTCAGTAGCCACCAAATCGGAACTTTTATCTGCATGAATATTATTAACTGGCTTCCTTCTCACTATTGTACTTTCCCTCACCTGTAATACACCATTCATATTACTCTATGAATAATTCTGTGAACCTCCACACATAATATCATATATTTACCTTTGCCTAACATTCTTCTAAGCTTCTCCATAATATTCAGAATAATATTAAAAACCATTAGAATAACACATAGTGCTCTTTCATGTGATTTTCATGCACATTCCATATTTTTCTCTCCAAAGGATTTCATTCATTATAGTATATCCCCCTGTTCTGTGGTTCTGAGCCTAGAATAAACTCTCCTTTAACATTTTTGCTTTATTTTCTTTTAAAACTCTAATTATGCCATCACTTCCAAGGAAACTTCCTTTTTTTCTGAGTTCAATTTTTGTTTCCACACCAGCTCCTCAGGTCTTTACCACTGGGGCTCTATAAGTTAGTTGAATATAAATAAAAGCCCTCAAATGTGGTGGAAGAGAATGTTACCTGTCTATACTTACTGTACATATTTTAGTAACCAAAAATTAGGGCATGTCTTGTGATGAAGCACGGATAGTGAATTGAGAGAGGCTGGCAAATCACAGGGTAGGAGAAAATGTCGTGGTTGATTTTTGTCCCTCATTTTAGTAATTTTTTTTCAGTCAATGTACCCCTCCTGAATTCTGAGCTCAAAGATCCTGTTACAGGTCTAGATGCCTTCAACCTAATTCTGCTTCTACTCTTTGATTTGAAATGCATTCCTATGAAGGAAGTATGATGGTAATGGATTTCAATACAAAATTAGAAAAAGTAGATAGAAAGCTCAATGTGTACACAATAATAGTCAAAGGTATTCATTGAGGGAGGAATGACAAAGCACAAATAATGGATCTGAATTTCAGAGAAAAATGTAACATGCAGAAAACATGTGAGGAGATAAAACTTCTCCTTAGAGAAAAAGAACAGATGGAGAAGATGGAAAATTCCTCTCACTTTAAACTTGTGCCAGTGCCCAGGCTGGTCTATACAGTGAGAGGCTGATGCATCCCAGCAGCTAAGAGCAGTTCACACATCACATCTCAACTCACCCTACATGACTCCTGAGTTGGAATTCCCTTCATTCCTGAAAGTTCATGGATTTCTCTAGAGCTGTTATACTCTTAATTTATTGGATGCTTTCTATAAGATTTAACTCAAATTGATAGTTGTTTGTTGCCTTGAAAATTAGAAGTGCATACTCTTCCTGTAAGTGATAGTTAATATATGTTAATGCAAGTCTAGATTTTTGATAGGCAGTACAATAAGATTCTCTAAACATCATAGCTAAATCTAGGTCATAGAGTCACAAAGCTATTTATTTCTGCAGCTAGCCAATTTTAGAGAATATCATTATGGGTCACTTAATTGGTGTCACATGAGTAGGTAACTATATTTTCTCAGAAAGCTTCTAAAACTAAGTATTACTCATAGCAGAAGTAATAAAAAGTTGTTACTAAGAAAATATATTTTAGTTTTAGGAATTTAGTATTGAATATTAAGTTTTCAAGTTGTTTCTTTTTCTTATTTTCGTGTAAACTTGGATATCATCGAAAGTTCTAACATTGAGAGTGTAAGCAGCTGCATGCTATATCCTTTAAAAGGAGACAACATCAATCTACAAACTAAGATGAACTTGCTTACACTTGTGAGCTGTGCTATAGACGTATTTTTCCTTTAATATCTCATGGTTTCTGGAAATCATGTAAAGACTGAAAATCATGCATATCAACAGACAGTAATTTTATTTGCATTTTTGATTCACACATTACCATGCAAATAAGATGCAAATAACTAAGGTGACACCAAAAACAAGTATATCATTCTTGTTCAATGATGATTTTGTCGTGATGATGATGACGATAATGAATTGTTGGTTATAATAAGAGAGCGCCTAAAAAATTTAACACTATATGAATTTAGAGAAACTATAAATATTTTGCTAGAAGAAAAATTGTATACCTGGATTAAAGCAATTATTTCCATTATTTTTAACTCAGTTTTCTATAATATCCAGGTAGCAATTATGTGGCACAATCAAAAAACAATAGGAAGTTTAGATAATGATTTTAGTTTATACATTTTTGAGCTGATAGTTTAATGTTAAGTAACATTGTTTTTTTTAAGTTTGCCTGTTTGGAGTCCTTGCCAAAATAATTGATCCTCCATAAGTACACAGTAAACTGATAAACACTGGCATTGAGTTGTCTTCTATTTAGGCAAAAGCCATGTCTGTATTCAGGTGAAAAATGACAAAAAACATTGGCATGTATGTCTGGTCAAATTTTCTACTTCAGAATTTCTCAGAAAAACCAGTTGCAAGAAAGTTTCTTTTAGTGCTGTAGTTCCCTCACTAAATCATATACTTAGGGGTAAGAAATGCATGAGATTGGTTGTGCTTAACCTGAAGGAAGCCTTGTAATGACTTCGGTGAAAATGGCCATGGCCGCAGCATCTTCAATTTCCAAGCAACAGCCTTGACAGCATGCTACTCCTGATATTACTTTCAGCTGGTACAGTACCAGACTTTCTGTGCACACAGTCTGGGAGTTTACTGGAGAGAAGGGTGGCATATCTTTCCCGTGAAGTCCTTCTGCTCTCCAAGGGGAGAAGATGGCTCATCTAGAGTTGAGGATCTTCAACTCAGCCCAGGGATTTCAAATAAAGACAGATGCTGTGTTTGGCAAAAATCAGTTTTCAAAATAACACTGACATGATTTTTTTCCTAAAATAAATCACGGAGGACTAAATATTCTACTTAAAAAGTAATTTTTTGACTCGATAAATAGGAGTCTCAGTATTATTCACTATGGATAATATAAGTTTAGTACGTGAAGTACTGTTTAATTATATTTAATTATACGTTCTTTCATCAATTATTGTTTTACATTTGAAGATAAATATCAAAGAAAAATAAAATATTTGCACCTTTCTTTTCAGAAATGACTTATAGGATGGGTAGATATGAATTTATTTAATTAGAGGGTAAATTATAAAATTTACATATATTACGCAGGTTTTGATACTATAATTTATTACATAAATTGTAACATTATATACATATATAAGTTTAAGGCAGAAGAGTTAGAAAGTGGCAAACATGAGGTCAAGAAGTTAGTCTTGTATATGTTTGAATTCAGTCTTTGCATGATGTGATGCCACTAAAGAATTTGAAAAGAAAGACTCCTATTTTACAATTTGTGTTTTAAGAAGGGCAGCCTGATAATTTTCATTGGCAAAAGCATGGGGCCATTTATGAGACTAGTGTAGTTGAGTTATTACAGTGGGTTAAGGCAACAGAATAATAAAAGGAAATGTTTATATTTAGAAATGCAAGAAAAAAAAGAAAATGGTTAACAATATCAAATAATAATAAAGACATCTTAGTCCATTTTGTCCTGCTATGACAGAATACCACAGACTGGGTAATGTGTAATCAACAGACATTTATTAGATCACAGTTCTGGAGGCTTGGAAGTCAAGATCAAGGTGCTGGCATCCAGCAAGGGCTTTCTTGTGTTGGCCTATGGCAGAGGGGAAAGAAAGGGTAAAAGAGAAAGAAAGAAGGGTCAAACTCTTATGACCATGTACCCACTCCCATGATAACAGCATTAAATTTCGATATGGGTTTGAGAGGAAAAAAATTAAACCATAACAGCATCCATTTTAGAAACAAATTGAATTTTACTAAAACATTTCTTGGCCAGGTACAGTGGCTCACACCTGTAATCCTAACACTTTGGAAGGCTGAGGCAGGTGGATTGCTTGAGCTCAGGAGCTGGAGACCAGCCTGAGCAGGAGCAAGACCCTGTCTCCAAATACAGCCAGGCATTTGGTGGGCACCTGTAGTCCCAGCTACTTGGGAGGCTGAGGTGAGAGGATTGCTTGACCAGTCCAAGAGTTTGAGGTTGCTGTGAGTTATGATGTCACTGCACTTTATGGAGAGTGAAAAAGTGAGACTGTCTCAAAAAAACAAAAACAAAAACAAAAACTTCTTAATTTAGTACTTCTTTCAGAAGTTTATTTTTTGTTTTTGGATACAGGGAAATTTTAATATTACTAGGTGGCACTTTATGAGTATGATAGCCAAACTACCAACACCCTTTCGTGGTTAAAATTGTAAAATGGATGACAATAAATGACATTTTTAAAAGCTTACTGCTTTGAGGAATAATCCTTTATTCCTGAAATGGAGCTGATTTTACCAGGATTTTATAAAATCAAGATTCAAACATATACAAATGTACACACCAATGGTCTGAGTTTCATTTATGAAGAAACAACCAGCAAATATATTTGGCCTCAAGTTAAATAACGAGTGAGTAACAATTCCTCACTTATACAGAAATTGTTTGACTCATTTATATAAATATCCACTATTGTTCTAAAATGTATAAAAATTCTAAGAACAAATAATCCAAATTATTAATATAAAACTCCACTTCATCTATTTGAACTCATGCTCCAGTTCAACCTCCAAACACTATTAAGTAGTGGTAGCAAAGCTTACTGTAGAATCTTATTTTATTCTTTTTTCTTGCCTTTTAAAATAGTATTCAAATTTTAAAGGACTTTGAATAATCTGAGGATTTCTTAAGATATACAAATTCTGATATATTACCTCTGAAATGTTGTTTGAAGTTTTGAATTGCTAACAAGTTCCCACATGATGTTATTGCTCTGTGATCCGAGCCACATTTTCTTGATTGAAAGGATTTAAAGAATTGGGTAGCTCTGAGCAGTATGCAGGGCAGCTATCAAAAAATCCACAGTACTTATTAAGGCACCAAATCTGTCAGCTCCTTGATCTTGGGCTCTTCCTTCCAGAATTGTGAGTGATGCATTTCCATTGTTTGAGCAATCCTTTTCCATTGTTTATAAGGTCTCAGGTTTGTCCATACTTTGTTACAACATCCTAAATGCACTGGGATGGAAGTTTTTAAAAATAATTATCAGAAGTAGATGCAAATTTTATGCCAACTAAATCTTAAATAAATTGGGTAATCTTCTTGAAGAAAAATAATATGGCATTGTAAATACTAAGCAAAGTACAAAAATATGAGCACAGTTCTGATGGCTCCATCCAAGGCACTGGAAAGAGTCCCTAAAGGGAAAGAAAAGCCCTGAGACATAGTCTTTATTAGCTTTCCAACAAATTTATCTTATGTAGACTCTTAAGTATTTGCTTAAATGAATGAAATCAACCTAGCTGAACTTATTTGTTCTAAAATAATAATAAAATGATTTGTCCCATAGAGATATTGGAAAGAAATGATGAATGAATACATGTTAAGATGCTAAGAAAGGGGTCTGGAACATAGTCAGCCCTCAATTATTTATTAGTTACCAAGGGGGGTTGAAGGTTAGGCAAACAGAAGTGTCAGGGAGTGTTTTGTTTGTTTCCCAAAGAAACTTAGCCAAATTCTTTCTCGGTTTCAGAATGACACAATATAATAAAGGAAAATGATATTCAAATCCCCTATCTGCCAAGGATTCCATATTAGAATGTATTAATTCATCCTGTTTGTGGATTTGCCAGAGGCTTGAAAGCAATCTCATTCTGATGAAATCATTTTACAGTGATATAGATTCACTCATCTTGTGAGTCCCCAAAGACCCCTGAAAACTTCTTTCATACAAGGATCATTTTCCCCACCAAAATGAGGCCATTTCCACGGCTGATAGCGACAGCCAAAAAGAAATCGGCACAGAACATATGGAGCGGCAGGGGGGATGGAAGAGATTTTGGTGAAGAAGAGCAGAAAAATTCTTACACTTGTGAAATATGCCTTGGATATATTTAATACTCATTCATAGCCAAAATAAGGTGAAATATCAAGGCCATGACTACCCAGACCAATAAACAACATAGTTTGGAGTACTGAATGACATTCATGAAAATCAGATCATATATTAAAATAATGTTTTCTGGAAACTTTATCATTTCAAGACAGATTTATTCCAGAAGGTATTCTTCATATCTACTTTCAGAATTTCAGACTGCCTTCAAAGCAAGGTGAACTGTTCTGCATAAATAGGGATAAAAAATTACTTTTATGGGTGCAAGTTTAGTGTGCTAAGAAATTCCTTGCTTGTGTGTCTGCAACCCTTCAGTGCAAAATGACAAAGGAAACCATATAACTTTCAAGTTATGTCAAGACATCAGTGTGGTAATGGTAAAACTTGAAGGTGATCTCATTCAAGTTGAAGGATACTGTGCAGCATACTTCACAGTACAGCACATTCTAATGGGAGAATTCATTTACTCTGAAACAAATTGAGGTGTGTTTTTTCTCTCCTCATAAATTTATGTTTGGGTTTGAATCAGTAATCTTACTGGCAGCCTCACTATGCATTTGTTATGGGAATTTTCAATGTCACGCAATATATGATTTGTATCCTCAAATAGTGTCAAATAAAAGTTGTCTGCTGCTTTCTGGTAGAGTGACAAGTGAATGAATACCTGTTTGATTTGCTATCTGAACATATAGTTTTACATCTTCTATAATTAACCTGTCAGTCTACTGTCTTCTGAAAAGCTGTTGCCAGATAGAGTATATTAAAAGGTAAGAACTCAGGAGGCAATATTGGCATTTTTTTATACCTGTACCCTACTTTTCCTTAATATACTGAGACTAATTTTTAGCATTACATGTCTTATTTAATTTTCCACCTGGACTATCATTTCACATCCAAGAAAAATAAAATGAAACAAATTTCACTGTAAGATTCATGAAAATAAACAATCAGACTGTACAAGAGCGAACGTATTGACAAGAGAGGAGATATAATTTTTCTTTTAACTTCAAGTGAACCCAGAACTCATATTAAACTAGTATAAATTGCAGAATCATTAAATTATCAATTATGATGTTTAGTATGAGGTTAATGTATCCATTTAATTAAACTTTCTCATATAAATAACAGTACTCATCAAATGAAAAATAATTCAATATGTGAGCTTCTTAAAATGAGTAGCAGATTAACATAATACTAAAATGTCTAAATTTTTTATTAGAAACTAGAATTAGAGAATTTACTTTGGATAAGTTGCACAAGGACAACGTTAAGCAAGGGCTTTGTGATGTAAGGGAATTTCCCTAATATCTGTGAGTCTTTTGTTTATTTTCAGTAAAGAAGCTTCTGCATGGCAAGTAGCCCAGAAACATCAGTTGAGCCAAAATCAGAGGCTAGAGGCTGAGTCTCATTTTAACTTAGATTTTTTTTTTTTAATGTGTATATTTTGAACTTGCTAGAAAACTGATGAAGAGGACAAGGCACCTAAGTTGCTCCTCAATACCTAACATGTAAGGAGACAAAATTGGCATTACTTCTTTTGAGATTGTAAAAAATATGAGTTTCTATAAATTTAAAATATTTGGCATATATGTATTATTGTGAGTTTTATGACCAAGGTTATTTTAAATGAATTTATGGATGAAGCTGTAAGGCAAAAAGTTCACCAAAAATGAAAGACTAAACAAGCATATCTTTTCATTTTGGTTATGGGAGATATTACATTTACCAATAAATTTAAGCAAATATCCTACAGGTAAGATAAGGAAAGGACTCATAAGAATGTACATATAGTCAACATTAAAAATTCTAATAAAAATGAAGCATAGAGTTTAAATTTGACTGGCTTAAAAAAAAAAGAGTTTAGTAGAGGAGAGGAAATGTAGGTGAGCATTTTCAACTAAGAGACCTCCACATTCAGAGCTCCTTTTAAGTCAAAGGAGATGCTTCATTTCTAGATTGTGATGGGTTGAGGTATTTTGAGAATCTTTGTTTCAAGAGAGGTGCAGTTGAAGTGTTTAGTTATTTTTTTAAATTACTTTTAAATGCAAAATCCATCCTTTATTATGTAGTTAAACTACACTGCCTACATCTACCCATAGTGGTCCTTAGTTCTGCCTGAAGAGTTTCAAAATTTAAAGAATATATTAACAGCTGCTAGCTAGCCTATCTCATCTTTATCATGGGCATGAGTGTATAACTGGCTTCCAGTTAACCTCAGAGATAATTACAGGGCTGTCCTTATCTAGCTCTAAGATCACTACCTTGTATTGTTGATAAACAAATTATTTTTCTGGCTGTGTAAACATAATCAAACATTGTGTCTGTATGGTCATCAGTTAGATTAGGTTATAAAAAAACCTAGTATTTACACCCAGATTATATAACTAAAATTACATCATTTTACATATAGACTAGGTGAAAATCAATATGATTAGTATTGGTGCTTTGGAATAAATAGCACATATCTTGAACATATGGTCATATTTGGTGAATTATATATTAATATGTGAAAATAAATACTTCATTTACAATTTCGGCTAACCCAGCTGGCATCAAATTTTAGTCCTAAAGTGGATTAGCTTCCTAAATGTGGCAATGGAGAAAATTGTCATACTTTCCCCCTTTGTTGGTCAGCAAGGAATATTTGCTCATTAATTTTGGGGCTAATAATATCATATGGAGCACTAGACACTTAGATTATATTTACCCACTATCAATCATGTTCTTAAGTTTATCTAGAACCCCAATGGCTACAGACATTCCAGAAGCCTTCAAAGACAACTGCTAGTTATGTGCAGAGTTGCTTCAGTATCTTTTAAAATTTAAAGACACATACATTTTTTGATCTGTGTAAATCAGAAAAGTATATTATTCTGAACTTAAATACTTAGTTTTAGGTTGAGTCATCTTTAGTTTCTATAATATGAATAGAAAGCTCCAAAGTTTATTCTTGTCAGAATGATTGTAAGGACAGGCTCTGGAAAAGGGCATTTGACATTATATATTAAACCAAATACTCAAATTAAAAAAAATAGAGGTTTTTGAATGGCCCCTGAAAAGCGAGAGCTTCTCTCAGACTTTTAATTTATAAGATATATCAACTGATATTGTATGAAGTCTTTGTGTATTTTTAAATTCTGATAAACTGTTTTTTTAACGTGTCTTTAATAAAACGTTCTCAAAATGCACAAACAGGTATTAATTAGGGTTGCTAAAGATCTTCTTAGGAATATCTTATAATTTCTGTCACTATCTCCAAAGCTCCTTCCACTAAACACACAACATAAACAAAGCAGTTATAAGACAAATATTCTTTTTAATTAAGTTTTTGCTCTCAAGAAACTCCAGGTAGAAATTTTCAAGTATCCACTGATAGCTTGATTTTCTTATCTAAAATAAAAATGGTTCGTTCCATAAACATTGTCAAGTGTATCCTAAATGTGAGGTTTTAAGGTCAGCTCTTTCGGAAATTAAAAATGATAATCGACCTATAATCTGACTTTAAGAAGTTAACAATCTACCAATGAAGATAAGCCATACAAAAATAACTGTAACAGAAGCTAAAGTGAGATAGCCGCTGTATCAGAGATTCTGTTCAGTTGTGGTAATGGTTCAAATGAAGGAGACAGAGCTTACCTTTGGCCAATCAAGTGATGTGAGTGTGGTATAGTCAATGCACAGGTAAGCAAAAAGGACCAGGAGCAATTGAGCTAAGGCAATTCTAAGGCTAATGACCTTATTTCCAGATCCATTTATATGTTCCTGTTTCCAATGATGCACTATCATTTAGATATTTAAGTAACATTCATTAGCATCAAACAAAATCAGATTTTAAATTTGTCTGGTTTATTTAATAATGGAGATAATGAAATCAAGCAAAATATACACAGTATGGATTTTTTCTTTTGAATTATTTTTCATTACAAAAGAATATAAAAAATGCACTTAAGGTAGTCATTTCCTCATGATATTTTATCTATTTTAATTTAATCTGTTTATGAAGATAGATTATTTCATGCTCTTTTCCCCAGTAAAATAAACACTGGACGATAATGTGGTTTTATTTGTATTTTATTTTATTTTTTTGTTGTTGAGACAGAGTCTCACTTTGCCACCCTCGGTAGAGTGCCATGGCATTACAGCTCACAGCAACCTCCAGCTCCTGGGCTTAGGCGAGTCTCTTGCCTCAGCCTCCAGAGTAGCTGGGACTACAGGCACCTGCCACAACACCCTACTATTGTTTTGTTGTGGTTTGGCAGGGGCCAGGTTTGAACCTGCCACCCTCAGTATATGGGGCCAGCACCCTACTCCCTGAGCCACAGGAGTCGCCTGATAATATGGTTTTAGATGACCTTGGCTATAATTTTTTTTTCTTTTAAACATATGCATCTTTATGAAAGATGAGCATTGTATGTACATAAGGAGTTTAAGCAATAAAAATAATATTTGAAAGCATCACTTCAGAAAATTGAATTTTATTCAGAAATTTTATTGAAGCTAAAATATGTATATATCGAGTGTCAACTCAATCATTTTCACAAATTGAACATCACTGAAAACCTTTGTCCTCATCAAGACATAAAATATCAAATTCTTAGGAGCTTGTCTTGTGTTCTATGCCAAATACCATCTGCCATCCCTCAAGGATAACTACCATCCTGACTGCTAATGACATAAATTAATATTGCTCAATTCAATTTAATATATAGTATTGAGAGTTGTTTTGTATTCAACTGTCTTTACTGAAAGTAATGATCATGCAATTTTATCATATTGCTCCATGAAGTTTTAGACCATTCTTTCTCACTGCTGTATTTTTTCCTTTGTGTGAGCATATAGTAATATTTCTAATTATTTTACTTTTAATGACCTTTTGAAAATTTTCCAATTTGTGGCTATTGCAAATAGTACTGATATCAATATTTTAATAGGTGATGCCCGGTGCACACAAACACATGCACATTAGGTGAAACGAGGACTAGAATTGCTAAGACAAAGAGTGTGAATATATGTAATCTTAGTAGATAATGCTAAATAATTCAAAATTGATCATAGCAACTCACACCCTTGACATCAGATTATGAGAAACCAAGATGTACTGGCATGTTCAAAAGTTGCCTTTTTCCTTTTACCTATTCTGGTGAAATATAGCAACTATTACCTTTAACTCAAAAACAGACATTACTAGCCATGTATTAGCTTAAAAGTATTCTGGCTTTATTCCATATGTTGATAGAACTCTGAATATTTTAGACACCCAGGAAATACCTGTTATATTTACAGTAGAGTTACTTAAAATATTTCATACTAAATTAAATCATACTATTTTAATTTTTTTCTATGTCATATTTCCAAAGGTTGACATTTTTCAATGTCATTTATAAACTGTTACTAATCTATTTAATTTTAATTATAACAAAGTGCTTACATAATTACTGGGGAAACACATGATTAATATAATACTTTTATAATAATAAGGAAAATAATCATCTATTATAATTGTGGTATGTTTTCTTCTAGTCTTTATAATAATTTGTGTTCATAATCAAATATTTGAAAAATTTGGAAGCTTATAAGAAAAAATTTTAATCAAGTACTTAGTTTTTCGTTATTAAAAATATGGAGCAGAAATAGTATCAATGATTTATTGAAATTGCACAACTTTTAGAATACAGCACAGGCTATTATAAATATTGTAGTCATACTATATATTTAAATATATACTAGCGCCCAACGCTGTGCCTCACACCTATAATCCTAGCATTCTGGGAGGCCTAAGCAGGAGGATCACTTGAACTCAGGAGTTCAATCTTAGAGCAGCCCCAGCAAGAGTGAGACCCAGTCTCTACTAAAAATAGAAAAAATTAACCTGGCATTGTGGCAGGGGCCTGTAGTCCTAGTTACTCTGGAGACTGAGGCAGGAGGATTGGTTGAGCCCAAGAGATTGATATTACTCATGTGAGGTAAGTTAACACCATAGGTTTCTAATCTAGGCAACAGACAGAGACTCTGTCTTTAAAAAAAAAAAAAAAAAAGCAGAGACAAAAAATCAAAAACAAACATATTGGAATACAAATTTTTCAAAGATGCATTCAGAGTACTGAAACAGAACACAAAGAGAGGGGTTTCAAGTGAGGTGAGAGGAAGGCCTGACCTGCTGAACAAAAGAGTCTGGAGATCCATAGGAATATTCACTATTCAGCAAATCTTCTTTTGTTTGTTTGTTTTCATTAAATCATAACTGTATATTGATGCATTTATGGGGTTCAGTGCACTGATTTGATATATGTTGTGGCAACCCGTCACCACGCAAATAAAACAGCCGGGATATGGAATAGAAGTACATGCTTGCAAGAGGTGGGCTTCCCATAGGTGCAGGGAAAGCCCCGAGCAACCTCTGCCGTGGCATTTTTTTGGAGGTATTATACAACAGGTGTGGGGGGCCCATGTACTAGGATCATGTGTGCTTAATGATCACGACATGATCTTTCCCCATGGGCTTGACTCCCACCCTGTTGCACCACAAATGTTCAAGGTACACCACCTGCTTGCTAATGAGCGACGGATCTTAACTCATTAATGCGAGCAGTTGTTTGAGGGCTTGTCTCCGGGCTACAAAATATCTCCACACTGGCTCAGAGATTGTCCTGCTCTCAGTGCCTCCTTCAAGAACCGGTGACTGCTCCTATAAGCTTGGTGCTCAGTCTTCTACACATATACAAGGTGAAACGCTTACATTGAATTAGGTAACACATCCATCACAGTACTCTTTTCTTAATAGTTTTGAAATGTATGATTGCCTCATACACATCAGGTGAGGTCCCCACAAATACCCTCCCTCTTCCTAGCTCCCCCCATCCCCTGTCTCTCCTCTTCCTTTCTACTTTCTGGACGATAGTTATGTTTTGCCATTCATATGAATGTGTAGGTGATTACATATTGATTTCATAGTAGTATTGAGTACATTGGATACATTTTTTTCCATTTTTGAGATAATTTACTGAGATGAATATGTCCCAGCTCCATCCAGGTAAACATAAAAGATGTGAAGTCTCCATCTATTTTATGGCTGCACAGTATTCCATGGCGTACATATGCCACAATTTGTTAACCATTCATGGGTCAATGGACACTTGGGCTGTTTTCATGTCTTGGCAACTATGAATTGGGCTGCAATAAACATTCTGGTGCAAATGTCTTTGTTGTAAAATGATTTTTGATCATCTGGGTATATTGCTAGTAGAGGACCTACAGGATCAAACGGTAGGTCTACTTTTAGTTCCTTGAGTGTTCTTTTACCTTCTTTCCAAAAAGGTCACATTAGCTTGCATTCCCACCAGCAGTGCAGAAGTGTTCCCTTCTCTCTGCATCCATTCCAACATCTGTAGTTTTGGGATTTGTGATGTGGGCTAATCTTACCGGAGTTAGATTCTATCTCAAAGTGGTTTTTATTTGCATTTCTCTGATAATTAAAGATGATGAGCATTTTTTCTTTTCTTTTCTTTTTTTTTTTTGACGTACAAATGTTTTATTTTTTATTTTTATTTTTTTTTAAGCTTTGTTTATTATTAAATCATAGCTGTGAACATTAGTGCAATCAAGGGGTACAATGTGCTGGTTTCATATACAATCTGAAATATTTTCATCAAACAGTTTAACAGACTTCATGGCATTTTCTTAGTTATTGTATGAAGATATTTGTATTCTGCATTTAGTAAGTTTTGCCTGTACCCTTCTAAGATGCACCATAGGTGTGCCGAACCAATTACCCTCCCTCCACTCCAACCTCCCCTCTTCCCTCTCCTCCCTTGCCCTTTCCCCCATATTCTTGTGCTATAATTGGGTTATAGCCTTCATATGAAAGCTATAAATTACCTTCATAGTAGGGATGAGAATGTTGGATACTTTTTCTTCCATTCTTGACATACTTTGCTAAGAAGAATATGTTCCAGCTCCATCCATGTAAACATGAAAGAAGTAAAGTCTCCATCTTTCTTTAAGGCTGCATAATATTCCATGGTATACATATACCACAATTTATTAATCCATTCGTGGGTCGATGGGCACTTGGGCTTCTTCCATGACTTAGCAATTATGAATTGGGCTGCAATGAACATTCTGGTAGAGATATGTTTTATAGGATTTTTCAAATGTTCACATTTGTGACTTTTAAAAATGATTTTGTTATCAGTTCCACATTTAGCTACTTTATATTAAAAAAGATGGGCTAGGGTACATGTTAAATTTACTAAGTGTAGAGTATAAATGTCTTATTATAATAACGAAGAAATGTGGTGAAGGCTATGTTAACCAGTTTGATGAAAATATTTCACATGGTATATAAAACCAGCACATTGTACCTCATAATTGCACTAATGTACACAGCTATGATTTAATTAAAAAAATAGAATTTGCATTTAAAAAACAAAACTAAAAAAGGATGGGCTATATAACACTAATTTTTTGAAATTGTTGAGACTTTCTGTATGATTTTTTTATGGAACTAATTTTCATGTTTGTTCTCTGGGGGCTTGGAAAGAATTTGGATTCTTCAGATGTAGAATACAATGATATACATACAAGCCCTGACAATTAAGTTCATGAACTTGCCACCACTCACTTAACATTGGCGGCACTGTACAAACAGCTCAGTAAGGTTTCATAACCTTGGTATATCAGTGTCTCTCACAGCTGTGCTCATGTGGATGTTGGTGTCTTGCTGAATGGGGTTCATTATTGTTGGGTGTTTTTGTGTGCTGTTGGAGCTTCATGGAAACAATAGACAAATGTTAATTTTCTTGTTAAACTTGGCAAAAGTGGAAGTGAAATCAGGGACATGTTAGTCCAAGTTTATGGGGATGATACTGTGAAGAAATGGTAGTGTACAAATGGAGTAAATGTTTTTCTGAGGGGAGAGAAAGCCTCGATGATGAAGAGAGGTCAGGGCATCCAACAATGAGCAGAACTGATGAAAACATTGCAAAAATTTGTCAAATTGTGTGTCAAAATCATCAGCTGACTGTGACGAGTATAGCCGACCAAATAAACGTAGACAGAGAAACAATTAGGAAAATCTTGGCATGAGAAAGGTGTGTGCAAAAAACGGTCCCGAAGGTGCTCACTAACAAACAAAAGCAAAAGAGAGTCAAAAATTGGCCAAGACCTTTTGGAGAGGCAACATGATGGATGTTTGGAGTCTTGTTATCACTGGTGATGAAACATGGGCATACCAATATGATGCTGAAACAAAGTGTCAGTTTGCACAATGGAAGTCAGCTAATTCTCCACAATCAAAAAGTTCCGTTAGTCCAAATTGAGAATCAAAATGATGTTTCTAAATTTTTGCTATCAGAGGAATTGTTCATTTTGAGTTTGTGCAAACTGGACAAAGAGTTAACCAAGTTCACTATTTTGGAAGTGCTGAAAAGGCTAGGTGAAGAAGTTAGACTAAAACAACCTTAACTTTTTGTCAACAAGATATGGCTCTTGCATCATCACAATGGACCAGCTCACATGGCAGTTTGTAAGGGAGGCTTTTTTTTGGAGATAGAGTCTCACTCTGTTACCCAGGCTAGCGTACCATGATGTTAGCTTTCCTCACAGCAACTTCAAACTATGATATACATATACCACTGCTTGTTAATTCATTCCTGGGTTGGTGGGCATGTAGGCTGTTTCCACATTTTGGCGATTATAAATTGAGCTGCAATAAACAGTCCAGCACAAGTGTCCTTATGATTGATTCAAGATGGATAAAGGACTTAAATTTAAGGCATGAAATGATAAAAATCCTCAAAGAAAGCATAGGAAAAACACTGGAAGATATTGGCCTAGGGAAAGACTTTATGAAGAAGACTGCCATGGCAATTGCAACAATAAAAATAAACAAATGGTACTTAATTAAACTGAAAAGCTTCTGTACAGCTAAGGAAACAACAACCAAAGGAAATAGATAACCTACACAATGGGAAAGGATATTTGCATATTTTGAATCAGACAAAAACTTGATAACTAGGATCTATAGAGAACTCAGATTAATCCACATGAAAAAAGCCAACAATCTCATATACCAATGGGCAAGAGACATGAATAGAATCTTCTCTAAAGAAGACAGATGAATGGCTATTGAACACATGAAAAAATGCTAATTATTCCTAATTATCAAAGAAATGCAAATCAAAACCACTCTGAGATATCATCTAACTCCAGTGAGAATGGCCCACATCACAAAATGTCAAAACTGCAGATGCTGGCATGGATGTGGAGAGAAGGGAACACTTTTACACTGCTGGTGAGACTGCAAACTAATAACACCCTTTTTGGAAGGAAGTATGGAGAAACCTCAAAGAACTCAAGCTAGACCTCCCATTTGATCCTGCAATCCCATCTCTGGGCATCTACCCAGAAAGATATTCTTAAATGAAGTAAAACAAAGAGTATTTGTCACCAGTAGACCTACTGTAAAACAATGGTTAAAAGGAAATTATCTAAATAGAATGAAAATAATTTTAAAAAATTATCCTGGAACATCAAAAAAGAAAGAAGAAAACATAATGTTTATATTAAAAGACATATTCACCTGCCCAAGAAGTCTCAGTAATGATACAAAGGAAATGATCATTGGTGCCTCTGGGTAAAGGGAACTGGATAACTGGAATGGGGGGATTTTTTCATAGTGTCCTTTGATACTTTTTGAATTTTGAATCATCTTAATATATTTCCAGTTGAAAGTAAAATGTAAATTTGAGAGGCTACAGAAAAGATAGAATTAAAATACTGATTATAAATACCATATGTGAAGGCTGATTTTAGTCATCAACTTGACTGACCCAGATAGCTGGGGAAGCAGTATTTCTGGGTATGTCTGTGACTGTTTCTGGAAGAAATTGGTATTTGAATCTGTGGATCAAATAATGTGGACAGCACCAGCACCATCCTATTCTCTGAGGGCTCAGATAGAACAAAAATACAGAAGAAAGGTGAATTTGCTTTCTCCGCTAGACCTGGGAGAGCCACCTTATTCTGCCCTTGTACATTAGAACTCCATGTTCTCTGCCCTAAACCCAGATTTCAGGCCTCCACCATCAGGCTGAGAGCCACACTGTTGCCTCCTGTGTTCTCAGGCCTTCCCACGTTCAAACTATTGGCTTCAAGGGATCCTCCTGCCTCAGCCTCCCAAGTAGTAGGCACCCAACATAATGCCTGGCTAGTTTTCTTTTTTTCTACTTTTAGTAAAGACCTCAACCTTGCTCAGGCTGGTCTTGAATTCCTGAGTTCAACAGATCTCCCACCTCAGCTTCCCAGAGTATTAGGATTACAGACGTGAGCCATTGCTCCTGGCCTGTGATTTTTCCATTATCTTTAGTTTTTAGAAATTTGACTATGATGTGTCTTGGTGTGAATTCTTTGAGTTCATGCTATTTGGATATTGAATATACAGGTTTATGTTTTTTCTACTTTTGGATAACTTTCTTTGAGTATTCTTTTGGCCCACCCTCCTTTTCCTCTCCTGAGATTTCAATGACAAAAACCTTAGATTTTTTTCCTGTAACTCCTCGTGTTCTGAGGCTCAGTTCTTTTCTTTCAGTCTGCTTTCTCTTTATTATTGAGGTTGAATAATTTCTATTTTTTTTTATCTCCCTGTTTACTTTTTTCCCCTCTTACACTGTTGTCATTCCAGTTTGACAGTTTCTTCAGCATCAAGATTGGGACACATGAGACAAAAATAAAACCTAGGGAACTTGCCACTGTGTCGTCCTTCATGTCCCAAGATCGTTAGTTGACCTGCCTACATCTTTCCACTATTCAGTCTTCTTATTTTTGTTTTCAACATGGTGTCCAGGATTTTCAATTGTACTTAACATGAAGAATAAGAAAAAAGTAGGTTCCCTCCACCTTCAACATGATCGTTTTCACATGTCTTGGCATTCACCCATAGGGCTTGTTCAGTCAACCTTCCTTCTTGCATGTCAAACAATCCTTCTAGAATCATTATGTGGAGTATAGCCTTTAAAAGTTTTAAAAATTGACTGTAGAAAGTAAACTCAGTTTCAATTATGTGAAAAAGACTTTCTTATCCTCTTTTAAAAAAGATCGTTTTGTTTAGTACACACTTATTTGTTGATAGTTTTTTCTTTTGTCACTTTGAAAATATTTCTCGGCTGTCTTTCGGGTTTTAATGCTGCTGTTGAGAAGTCAATTATCTATCTAACCATTACTTTTTACATAATACTTCCTTTCTCGCTTAAAAGGTCCTTTCTTTGCTATTGTTGCATTTTATTATGATGTATCTGGTGGGATTTCTTTTTTTTTGTGGCTTGTTCAACTTCCTGAACATGAGCATTTGTGTTTTTCAGAAATTCTGGGGAAATTTTGGCTAATATTTCTTTAATATTATGTCTTGTCCATTTTCTCTATTATTTCCCTCTATACTCTTATTAGATGCATTTTAGCCTTCTGAGTCTATCTTTAAGGTATCTGTATCTCTGTGCTGCATTCTTAATAATTACTTCAAATCTACCTTCCAGTTCACTAATTCAATAGTTAATTGTGTCTGATATGATGCATATGTACACTAAATCTCTGATTTTACTTCTTTTTTTTTTTTAATTTTGCTGTTTGGCTTTTCTTCAAACCTCCCACTCATTTAAAAAAGCAGATTTTATAAAGTTGAAAAGCTTCAAGCATATCAAAATAAAAATAATAGTATAGTAAACTGCTACGTATTTATTATGTAGCTTCAACAATTCTTTTTTTTCCTTTTATTTAGTCATATACACATAGATCATGAATACTTTATGCATTTGTGGGTTACAAAGTGTTGATTTTTTATGCAATTTGGAGAGCTTACATCGAACTAATTAATATAGTTTTCACTTCATTGACTTGATTATTGTGTTAAGACATTTATGTTCTATACTTGATAGATTTGATTTGTACCTTTGCAATATGCTCCATAGGTGTGGTCCCTTCATTTACCCTCCCTCTATCAAACCTCCTCCATCCCCTCCCTTTCCCCTCCACTTCTCTCCTTCATCCTGGGCTATAGTTGTGGTCTATCTTTCATAAGAAAGTGTGAGTAATTATAAATTGGTTTCATAAAAGTACTGAGTACACTGGATACTTTTTCTTCCATTCTTGAGATACTTTACTAAGAAGAATATGTTCCAGCTCCATCCATGTAAACATAAAAGAGGTAAAGTCTCCATCTTTTTTAATGCTGCATAGTATTCCGTGGTATACATATACCACAATTTATTAATCCATTCATGGGTCGATAGGCACTTGGGCTTCTTCCATGACTTTGCAATTATGAATTGAGCTGCAGTGAAAAATCTGGTGCAAATATCTTTGTTGCAAAGTGATTTTTGGCCTTTTGAATATACAGCTAGTAGAGGAATTACAGGATCAAATGGCAGGTCTACTTTTAGATCCCTGAATGTTCTCCAAACTTCTTTCCAAAAGGAACATATTAGCTTGAATTCCCACCAGCAGTGCAGAAGTGTTCCTTTTTCTCCACATCCATGCCAACATCTGTATTTTGGGGATTTTGTGATATGGGCTACTCTTACTAGAGTTAGATGATATGTCAAAGTGGTTTTGATTTGCATTTCTCTGATGATTAAAGATGATGAGCATTTTTTAATGTGTCTGTAGACCATGCACCTGTCTTCTTCAAAGAAGCTTCTGTTCAAGTCCCTTGCCCACAATGAAATGGGATGACTTATTCTTTTCTTATTAATAAGTTTGAGTTCTCTATGGATTCTGCTTATCAGACCTTTGTCTGAAACATATCCTGTAAATATCCTCTCCCATTCTGAGGGCTGTCTACTTGCTTTACTTACTGTGTTCTTGGCAGTGCAGAAGCTTTTTAGTTTGATCAGATCCCAGTAATGTATTTTTGGTGTTGCTTCAATTGCCTGGGGTGTCCTCCTCATAAAGTATTCTCCCAGGCCAATTTCTTCAAGTGCTTCCCCTGCACACTCTCCAAGAATCTTCATAGTTCCATACCTTAAGTTTAAGTCTTTTATCCAGTGAGAGTCAATTTTTGTTAAGGGTGAAAGGTGTGTGTCCTGTTTCAGTCTTCTACAAGTCACCAGCCAATTCACCCAGCACCATTTGTTAAATAGGGAATCTTTCCCCCAATTTATATTTTTGATAGGCTTATCAAAGATCAAATGATGATAAGTGTCTGGGTTCATCTCTTGGTTCTCAATTCTGTTCCATACATCTACCTCTCTATTTTTGTGCCAGTACCATGCTGTTTTGATCATTATGGATTTATAGTATAGTTTCAAGTCTGGTAGTGTAATCCCTCTCAATTTGTTTTTATTTCTCAGTAATGTCTTGGCTATTCGAGGTTTTTTTCTGTTTCCATATAAGATGAAGT
>CAUYRH010055568.1:0-17152 GCA_963574655.1 Perodicticus potto | reverse complement strand
GGCCCGGGCTGGATTCGAACCTGCCAGCTCAGGTGTACGTGGCTGGCGCCTTAGCCCGTTGAGCCACAGGCGCCAAGCCTGTTTCTTAAGACATAGTCTTGCTGTGTTACCCAGGCTAGAGTGCCATGGCCTCAGCCCACCTCAGAACCTCAAACTCCTGCACTCAAGCAATCCTCCTGCCTTAGCCTCCCGAGTAGCTAGGACTACAGGCATGTGCCAGCATGCTTGGCTAAGTTATTTATTTATTTACTTGAGACAGTCTCACTATGTCACCCTCAGTAGAGTGCTGTGCAACTCACATCACAGCTCACAGCAACCTCCAACTCCTGGGCTTAAGCAATTCTCTGGCCTTAGCCTTCCAAGTAGCTACTACTATAAGCACACACCACAACGCTCTGCTACTTTTTTGTTGTAGTTGTCATTGTTGTTTGGCAGGTTGGGGCCAGGGTTCGAACTTGCCAGCCTTGATGTATGTGGCCAGCGCCCTAACTGTTGAGCATAGGTGCCAAGCCAGTTTTCTATTTTTTTAGTAGAGATGGGGTCTCATTCTTGTTCAGGCTAATCTGGAACTCCTGAGCTCAAGGGATCCCCCACCTCAGTCTCTCAGATTGTTAGCATTATAGGTGTGAGCCACCTTGGCGGGCCAGGAGAAGTTCTTTTTTTTTTTTTTTTTTTTGTAGAAACAGAGCCTCACTTTATCACCCTCAGTAGAGTGCTGTGGCATCACACAGCTCACAGCAACCTTCAACTCCTGGGCTTAGGTGATTCTCTTGCCTCAGCCTCCCGAGTAGCTGGGACTACAGGCGCTGGCCACAATACCTGGCTATTTTTCTGTTTTGCAGTTCAGCTGAGGTGGGGTTTGAACCCGCCACTTTCAGTGTATGGGGCCAGTGCCCTACTCGATGAGCCACAGGCTCCACCCGAGATGAGGTTCTTTTTTAATTTTTTTTTTTTTTAAAAAGACAGAGTCTCATTTTGACGCCCTTGGCTATTTTTTGTTACAGTTTGGCAGGGGCCGGATTCCGACCCACTATCCTCAGTATACCCTCAGTATATGGGGCCAGTGCCCTACTCACTGAGCCACAGGCACCACCCAAGGAGATGAAGTTCCTTTTTTTTTTTTTTTGAGTCAGAGCCTCAAGCTGTCACCCTGAATAGAGTGCTGTGTCATCACAGCTCACAGCAACCTCCAATTCCTGGGCTCAAGCTAGTCTCTTGCCTCTGCCTCCCAAGTAGCTGGGACTACAGGCGCCCACCACAACGCCCGGCCATTTTTTGTTTGTAGCCATCATTGTTGTTTGGTGGCCCAGGCTGAATTCAAACCCGCCAGCTCAGGCTGGTGCTTTAGCCACTTGAGCCACAGGCGCCGAGCCAGGAGATGAAGTTCTTAATGGCCTTTTCTCCTAAGTCCCTGAAAGGAGGCTTTCCCATTCCCTGCTGACCAGAGGCCGTCATCCATTCCCAGATCACCAAGGAAGTCCTTTCTTGTGTCTAAATCCAGTTTCTCCTGCTTCAGCTTAGGAAGCACATGAGATCTGCAGTCAAGGTCCTTGTTATTTAGAAAGGCTGCCATTGGTCTCCTAAGGGCTGGCCTATGTAGTGCTGAGTTTCATGGTGGTGATGAAGCAGGTGAGTTGAGGTATATCCTCTCTGGCTGGTCTAAGAGAAAGGCAAAAATGAAGGAAAGAGCTGGTGGCAAGGAAGAAAAGGCCTCCTTTCCCTCCAAGAGGACTGTGTGTGACACTGTGCAGGGGGTAGTGGTGGGGGAGAAAGTCGAAGGCTCTGGCCAGGGCTGCAGCAGGAGGGGGCAGCCCACGCAGGCAGGGGCGCTGCCGTGTTATAAATCACCCTCGACTCAATTAGAGCCTGTGAAAGGTTGTGCACACCCAGCAGAAAGCGTCGTGCTTGGCGGGCAGCCAGGGCCTGGGGCGGGGGTGGAGGGTGCCTATGTGTGTGTATATGTGCGGGCCTTACTGTGCAAATGTGCTTGTGTGTCTCTGAGTGTCTGTTTGTATCTGTTTGTGCCTTTGTGTTCTATGTATGCATGGGGTGCAGGGAGAGTGTATATGCCTTTGGATTCTTTTCTTTTAGACAGAGCCTCAAGCTGTCGCCCTGGGTAGAGTGCCGCGGCATCACAATTCACAGCAACCTCCAGTTCCTGAGCTTCAGGGATTCTCTTGCCTCAGCCTCCCAAGTAGCTGGGACTACAGGCGCCTACCCCAACACCCAGCTATTTTTTGGTTGTAGTTGTCATTGTTGTTTGGCGGGCCCAGGCTGAATTCGAACCCACCAGCTCTGGCGTATATAGCTAGCGCCTTAGCTGCTTCAGCTACAGGCGCCGAACCATGCCTTTGGATTCTTGCATGTGCAGTATGCTTGCATGTTCTTATGTGTTTGTCACGGGGTGTGTCTCTATGCACCTGTTTATACTATTTGTGCTGTGTGTACGCTGGTGTATGGGTTGGCTGGCTGTCTGCATGCCCATGTGTACTCAGTTGTGAGCGCTTGCATGTTTGCATCTCCACCACTTTGCCTCTGTACATGTCTCCTTGCCTATGTGCACCTAGGTAACAGTGTATGTTTGTGATAAGTTGAACTGGATGTGTGAATGGGAGTGAAAGGGTAGTCTTCTGGTGGTGATAGGGGCCATTCTATATATTTGGGGGGGAGCAGAAAACAAAGAGACATGATGGATGAAATTATGGGCCAGAGAAGGCTAGTAGGGGAACAAAGTTTTTAGGAGTGTGGAGGACTAGACAGTTTGGAGGACCTGTCAAGACCAACCACCTCTACCCTGAGTCGCGAGACTGGACACCAACCATGCCAGGGAGGCACTGTCCTAGAGTGGCCAAGGAACAAACTTGGAATTTATCTCTCCTTGACAATTTTCTTTTGTTTTTAGATAGTCTCACTTTTTTGCCCTCGGTAGAGTGCCGTGGCATCATAGCTCACAACAACCTCCAACTCTTGGGCTCAAGCGACTCTCTTGCCTCAGCCTCCCAAGTAGCTGGGACTACAGGGTCCACCACAACACCTGACTATTTTATTAAAGACAGGGTCTCACTCTTGCTCAGGCTGGTCTTGAACCTGTGAGCTCAGGGCAGTCCACCTGCCTCAGCTTCCCAGAGTGTTAGGATTACAGGCATGAGCCACCACGCCTGGCCTCTCCCCTTGATAATTAACAGTGATAAGCATTTATGTCTGAGTTATCTCATTGAACCCTTATAGGCACACTATGGAACACGCATTATTCTAACTTTCACTGACTTGCTCTCTCTGAATAGAGGAGAGCCAGAGTCTGAACTTTGTTGTCTGATTCCAAAGGTCTTGCCATGTTCATTACTGCTTCCTCAGGGTTCCCAGTGAGTCACACTCAGGAGATGGAGCAGGAGAGACTGTTTCAGTATGTGTTAGTGGGTGAGTATCCCTGTTCATCTGCCTGAGCACTCTCAGAACTGCAGGCTGCTGTGCCCCCAGTGCCTAGCACATAGATGTCAAAGGAATCTTCATTTGTCAGAGTACAGAACCAAAAGTAGCTGGCAAAGACAAGAGGTGCGGAGAGGTGCTTGTGAAGTATCCCATGGATACTGGTCACATCTGCCTCCCTCCTAGATAGGAGGTGCTGCTGTGGCTGGTGAATAGGGGCCATGGTTTTCCTAGAGCCATGCTGGGGCCCACCTCATCTTCATGCACACCCAGAGGTGGAACCATCTGGATGTATCTCTACACCAGCATCGTGCCTTGCCTGCTCTTGTTCTACCCAAGCCACAGATTTTCAGACCCTTTTATGCCAGCAAGAACACTTGGGGTCCTTGAAGCTGGATCCCCATGGAACAAGCCTACATAGACATCATTAGCCATTAGTTTGGGGTCCTTAACTCAGTTTCCCCCAGTTAGAATGACAATGTTTGAGGAAAAAGTGTGAAAAACCATTCATTCCTGGGTCCCATACTAGAGAACCCAGCCCTGGAAGTGACCACCCCCCACACCTTCCAGTTCCCAGATCTAGTAAGGCTGGATGAAAGGTGGAATGCAAACCCCAAATGGGTTTCAGCTTCTCTCCTGTCCTAAACACCCAGGCCCAGCAAGCGATCCCTTCCTCAGGCTCTTGAGAGACACAACCCCCGCCCCTGCCCCCGAGACACACCATTCCATCAGTGGTCACATTCTACTCCCAGGCACCGGAGGTAGGAAGAGAACAGGCCTCCCCAGGACAGCCGAGAGGAGGAAACCTAGCGATGTGCCAAACCTTCACCTTACCTCTTCTGCAAGCTCCTGCATGTCCCACATCTGGAACCATTTCAGGCAGGGGAAGCCTAATAGGGGTGAACTGCTCCTCCTTTGATGCTGTGGCTGTGGGGAAGGGTCATGCCCTCTGGGAGGTTGGGGGGTCATAATGCATGGATGGCACTCCTCCTGAGGCTAGCAAAAGGGGGGAGTAGGAGGAGCAGGAATGGGCAGGGCTTGGGGGGAGGCCTAGCAGGATGGAGTTGAGGTATTTGTGTCTTGTGCTTGGTACTGGAGGAGGAGCAGCTCCTCCTAAGAGTAGGATGGGGGCAACTTCAGAAAGGACGCAGTAGATGACCAACACCTGAATCCTGGAGGAATGGAATCTAAACTTCATTTTTGCTAAGCCTCAGTTTCCCCATTGCTACAGTGGAGATATTACTTTCCACACAGGATTCTGAGGAGAATCCATGGAGAAAGGATATTATAGTATAAGGTCAGCACATCAGTAATGCTCAGGATAGGGCAGTAGCTGCTGCTTTTATCACTATTTTGTTTAAAACAGAGCTGCTTCTCACCAAAGCTGCCATCCAGCAGAGAACAAGTGAACATACCCAAATCATTCAGAGAATGTGGAATCAGATACTGGAAGGTTGGGAGGGGAGGATCCTTCAGGGCTGGGCAGTCAAGTCAGGAAGAAGTTCCCAGAGGAAGTAACCTGGGGCTAAATTTTAGAGATGTAAGAGTCAGGCAAGCCAGAGTGATAGGGAGAGGGCATTCATTCCAGGGGCAGACAGGCTTGAACAAGACCCTGGGGACCGAGGGTGCCCTACAGGTCAGGTGGGCCTGATTGTGTGAGGAGCAGAGAAAGGGCAACTGGGATGGGGTGGGTGCCCCAGGGAGCCTGCCTTACCCTGGGGAGATGAAAGAGAAGACCAGATCCTCACTGCCGCCTCTCAGGAAAAACTTTGCCTGGAGGCCCACCCCACCCCCACCGGCACTGCATCCCAACAGAAGCCCTGAGGATCTGCAAGGGGCCACTGACACCCACCCCCATGTGTTCCACCATCACCCCACCAGGGCTTCAAGAAATCAGGTGGCTGCTCCCTCCTCTATTTATGCTCTGTGTTTTTTTTTCCTTTTCAGGGGATGATAATTATTCAGATCATCGCGGTGATTTACTCGGCAATCAGAGCCGCTCGATGCGGTGGCCGCGGAGCTGAGACAGACGAGCATCGCCAAAGAGGACGAAGCTGAGGCCTCCCTCCCACCCGCCTGGCCTTTGTTCTCTTCCAGGTCTGCACCGGCGCTGCCTGGCGGGCAGTGGAGGCGCCCACCTGCGCGGACACAACAGCAAGCCCGGGGTCTGGGGAGCGAGTGTGCATATATGTGTGTCCCCGGGAGGAGCCTGTGGGGGCTGGTGTGTTGCTAGGTGCTGATCTAAGAAAGATGGAGTACCTGTGTGTATGTTTATTGGGGGGATAGGAGTGTACCAATGTATGAACATTGCGGTCAGGTGTGTAAATGGAATGTGTGTACCTGTGTGATTACCGGGGGCCTGGGGTGCATCTGTCTCCGCATACTTGTTCAGAAGTGTAATGGGCAGGTGCCTAAATGGGTGTATTTTAGGTACACAGTGGAGAAGGGACGAGGATTAGGGTTCCAGTGCTGAAGCTGTCTAAGATGATCATAGTTGAGGCAGGGATAAGTTCCAGTTAGGTCTCTCTGTCCATGTGTGGTATGGGTGGGGGTGTGAGTGATCAACTCAGACCCAAATGCAGAGTTCTCCGGTGTCAGTGCTGGGGCCTCAGAGGTCATGTGGATACAGGTGTGGCTGTGTTCACAGGGGCTGTGTTCACACATGTCTGCAGACCTTCGCCCCCTCCTGCCCGCGGGCTGGCGCGGTGACGGTGACCTCATTACCGCCTCCGCAAAGGCCCCTTGAAATCCCTACGCCGTCGCATTTGGCTGCTCTAAGTGATGGGAAGGGCCTGCGCTTCCTGATCAATCGCTTAAAATTCAGGGTCGGCTCGCTCGCGGGAGAGGGCTGCCTGCCAGCCCCGCGCACCGCGCTCTGCCGCCTCCCCCTACACCCCCTCCTAGCTTAAGGGGGGGCGATGCTGTCGTATTGGAAAACATCCCCGCGCTGGCTGGGGGGCCCGGTGGGGCCAGCGCTGGAAGCCGTTCCACTCGAGCAGATGGCTGTGAAACTTTGGCGGCGAGATAAATTGGGTCTGACGGCGTGAGGCCGGCTCACAGATGGGCGGGATTCTCACGCCGGCCCCCACGTCCGGCCCGGCCGCGGGCAGGACCGGCACTGCTCAGAGCCCCCTTTGGGCACCCACCCGGCCAACACAAACCCTCAGGACGCCACCCATTCGGCTTCCCTCAGCCGTAGGCGCCCTCCATCACATTCCTTCCGGGCCCCACATCTCCCCAGAGACCAGCCCACAGGGAGGGGCAGCCCCCAGCCCCCACCCGGTCACCTCCGCCAAGCTGGCAGCTGGGCTTTCCCCCTCCTCTGCCATCCGCAGAGGCCTGAAGCGTGAAGGTTAACAGCTGGGGGGGAGGCTGCGTCTCCCTCTTTCACCCCCTCTCTGCTGCAGCCCCGCCCACCTGCCAGCCCTGGGGATGTCGTAAACAGGGCTATGAGGTGTGTGTCCGCGCATGGGGGGGAGGGGGGTGTCTGACTAAAGGGAGGGAGAAGAGAGAGCCAGATAGACAAAGAGAGAAAGCGAAAATGAACAAGAGGCTAGCAGAGACCGCGGAACAGAGACCGCCTAAGACAGAGGCAGGCAGAGAGAGAAATGGAGATGGAGAGATAGACACAGAGACATCCACGGAGAGAGAAGGGAGGGAGGAACCTCGGAGCCAAAGAGAAGACACAATGAAAGTGGGAGACAGGCAAAGGATAGGGCAAGGGGATTAAATACTGGCAGAAATACATACGGGCGGAACTGTCTAGGGCTGCGGCTACCGTGAGGAAGCGGGCCGCAAGAACGAACAAGGTTGGGGAGCGGGGCGCGACCCTGGGCTACCCCCACCCCCGCCATGAGAGCCAACGCCGAGCAATGCCCGCTGCCTCTGGCCGCTCCCCTAAACCACTTCCCCGACTCTGTTCCCTACGAATGCTGGATGGAGGGGTTGGGGCGGGGGGTGTGCGGACATCACTCAGCAGCAGAGACTGCCTTTTTGAGCGGCCTTCTCTGCACAATCAGTCCAGCCGGCAGATATTGATCTGGCCCAGCCCAGCTAGATACTTTCAGCCATCAGCCTGCTTTGCGCTTTGCTAAGGTCTTGTAAAGAAGGGGGTGTCACTTCCTGGCCCACCCCTGTGGGGATTCCGTGCTAGAATAAACCCTCCCCCAACCCCACCCTCAGCCAGGGCCAAAGCATCGCACTCACCCCAGTGCAGCCCCATTTGGTGGGCCAAGTATCTGGGGACAGTTGGGGGATGGTCGGGGTGACCCCTGGCGTAGCCTGCTATGGGACACCCCAGGCCAGAAGCCAAAAGGAAAACTCTTTACTAGGTTGATGAAGTTTCGTAAAGGGCCTGAAGGAGACAGCCAATCAGCAGGCCATTATTTACATGGGCTCTCTGATTGGCTCTCACAGTGCCTCTTTAGACTGTTACTTTGAAACCTTATGAAAATGTGAAGTCTCACTGGTGGGGGAGAAAGGCCCCAGCTTTCATGTAGGTACCCCCGCCCCCAGGGCAAGCTCTGAGGAAAGACGGGAAGCTTAGACATAGTTTGGTCCAAACCTTCCAATACAAATGACCAATGTGATGCCTGCAGGACAGAGGTGGATCTTGGCCTGAACCCGGGTGATAGTTCTGCCCACCACCTGACACCCAGATGTGTGGTCAGAGGTCATTTCAGTCTGGAGGTGGAAGGGAGAGTCTTGATCCTAACAGACTGTAAAGAGGCATTCAATGGCACGAAAGGGCCAATGGTTTGGGGAAGAGAGGAACCTGGCCACCTGCAGTCTTGTCTGTGACAAGAAAAGTGTAGGTGGTATCACCAAGTTAAGCAAGCTGGCAAATAATGCGGCTTCAGAAGTAGGCCCAGCTGGTTCCCCAGATGACCCAGGCCAGCCTGACCTTGAGATCATGTTTCCGCTCACAACCTGGACAAGCAGGCATGAACACATGGGAGCCTGGTGACTGGCTGAACCCTCCAGGGCCTAAAGGAGCCCATTTGCTCTATGCAGGCAGTGGGGCCAGGCCACTGCAGCATCATCCTCCAGGAGTCCTCAAACTTTTTAAACAGGGGGCCAATTCTCTGTCCCTCAGACCGTTGGAGAGCCGGACTATAGTTTAAAAAAAAAAAACTATGAACAAATTCCTATGCACACTGCACATATCTTATTTTGAAGTAAAAAACAAAACGGGAACAAATGCAATTCACACCAACGCATGTGGCCCGCAGGCCGTAGTTTGAGGACCCCTGATCCTGCCCTTCATCCATACTTCTGGGTCTAGCAGACCTTGAGTCACTCTTGCAGAGGAGAGAGAGGTCTGGATATTGGTAATTATGAGTAGAGAACCATTTTTGTCATAGGGTCTCTACCCTGCCTTCCTGCACTGAGTTGGCCCCTCCCATCCATGCTGGGAAAAGTCCCCTGGGGTTACCATTCAAAAATCCAGCCCAGCTTCCTGGCCTGCACTCCTCCCTGGAGCCTCAGCATAGATGACTCAGGACTGTGGGGGTGGGGGCTGCCAAGGGGTGAATGAGGTGGGTACTGAGTCTGTGTCTGAGGCTGAACAGAAAACCCCTCCACCATCTGCCTGTGGCAAATTGGAGAACAGGTGGAAGAATTCGCTCTAGTGGGGTTCTAACCCTGCCCCAATTCTTTCCCAATGACATAGCGTGGAGATCCAGCTCCATCACACAAATCCAAATAGCCTGGCAGTGTATGTGAAGGACAGACTGTGCCTGTAAGTCCTTGTGTGCAAGCAGTTGCCCCTGTGACATATCCCTGTGGACACTTGGGCTACAATAAACATACCATGTTTGCAGAAAACCCAGGGACCTCACAACCAGTGCCCAGATATCTACCACCTGCCACCCCCAGCACTCAGCCTGCTGATGAACCAACTTGCTGTGTGGCTTTGGGTACAGCTTGCACATCTCTGGGCTTCAGCCTTTTCTGTAAAGGCATGCCCTCTTGAGCATAGCATTCCCAGCAGAGTCAGCTGCAGAGAAATCCTAGTGGCAGGGGCAAAGTCCAAGAAGGATCTGCGAGGACCTCATAGGCCCAGCTGGTTGAGCCTGTGGTTTGGCCTCTGAGTGGGGAAGGTATAAGATTGCCAAGTCTCACAGTTCTCATCAATTCTTATAATCTCATCTCTCCTCCTGCCTGTCTACCTCATAAATAGCAGGAGGTTAGGCTGGGGCTGGGTCTGGGGTAGGTGCAAGGGACTGCATGTGTATATACGTATTTGTGTGCAAGTATATATGTACACACATGAGGAGAGGTCCCCCCACCCCTGCCACTGCCGCCATCACGCTCTGAGAAGCTGAGATAATCCCTCGCCATCTGTCTTGTGTTGCTAACCCACTCAGCCGGACAGCTGCCCGGGCCACAGTTCTACAGGCAAGCCAGTTGGGGGGAACAAGGGGCACTGGAGGAACTAGCCAGCTCTGAGGACCAGGCAGCAGGGACACTCAGTCCTCCCACCCCAGAATATCCCTGCCCTACAAAAGGGAACATAAAGTCAGAGAAGAGATTGACAGGACATCCCCTATTCCTGCTTCAGACCATGGGAAAGAGTAAAGGAGGGAAGTACATTCCCTGGTCTAGGGGCTTGGGAGTGACACTTCCAGAATGGGGGGATGGACAAATTGACCTGTTAGCTTAGGAGCCCTCCAACAGTCAACTTCACAGAGCCAAAAGGAGAAGGCAGGCTCATAGGACATCTGCTTAGTGTGCAAGCCCATTATTCTGATGAGGAAACTGAGGCTGAGAGAGGGAAGTAACTTACCCAGCTTGCTTCAGTGACTAGAAGAGCTGGGACTTGGGCCAAGGTATCAGGCTCTAGCAGCCCTCATTCTGTACCTAGTTCTCTCTCCTGCCCCCAGTAATCAAGCCTCTTGCCTTGTCTCACTTTCCTAACCTGTAGCTCTCCCCTACATGGGTCTCTGAGGTTCTGCCAACCAAAGCCCAGAAACTGGACTCCCACCAGCCTGGTCCTAGTGCATTCAAAGGGTTATCAGGCCACAACAAGCAAGACCTAAGAAAGGATGAAACCGTGCACCTGAGTGTGGACCTCCACCTGCCCCTCCCCATCAGTCGTCTTTGGCCTTTCCCACACAAACAGCATGCTTCCACACACATGCACTCTCAAACACAGATGGTACATGCTCGTGTGGTCACGCAAACAGGTCTGCACATACAACAAGCAGATAAACACAAACATGGTCACACATACAGTGCTTGTAAACATATAATCTGACAGAAAGGCAAACTCAGACAGCCTCCCACATCCTCACACTGACACACAGACCTCAACACTCACACCACACCCATATTCCACCCCCCAACCTCAGATACAGCTGCAGGCTCCCTATTCCTAAATGCCACCCCCACCCCACCCCCAGGTCCTCCATCTTTTCACAAACAGAACAGTAACTCTGTTACAGTGGGAGAGGGGGATAAGCAGACATCTGCTCTCTCCAGCAATGTGTTGGTGAACCCCCTCACACTCCCCAGCACGCCCCAAGACCTTGGAGAGCTTCCACCCAGCCACAGATCCAAGAGAACAATCCCTATCTCTCACCTACAGGGGACCTCACCACGGCCCTGGAAGAGGAAAGGCACCAAGGGGAAAGAACTGCCTCTTGTCTGAGGGTCTGTTTGTCAGGAAATGAGACACACTAAAATAATGTGACTGGCAGTGATCTGAGCCCCCACAGGGCCGTGGACTCCAGGTCTTGTCCATGACCTAACCACCACAAACTCTTCTTCCCAAACCTCTGCCTTTCTCTGCCTTCCCCTCTCTACCCAGCCCATAAGAGACTCCAAAAGTGGGCAGCGCCTATGGCTCAAAGGAGTAGGGCGCTGCCCCATATGCCGGAGGTGGTGGGTTCAAACTCAGCCCCGGCCAAAAACTGCAAAAAAAAAAAAAAAAAAAAAAAGAGAGAGACTCCAAAAGTAAAGGTGGGCTGACCCTTTCCCTCTGCACTGGGATTTGACTCTCATCATGGTGAACTCTGGAGCCAGAAGGAGCCCCTCTCTGAGGCTGGCTTCCCTACGGCTAAGGAGGGCGCAGGTTCCAGATACACTCACACGCTCACTCACACAGTGTTGCACACATCCTCACTCACAGTCACACATACACTGTCATCCCCTCATGCTCTCACATGCTGTCACTCTTTCACACTCAGCCATACCTCACCCTATCACACTCATGACCCCACCTGAGCAGGCCACAGTTCTGGGGCCCTGGGGTGAGTAGATCCCTGGTAGAGGCTCAGAAGCTAATGTTGACAGCCTGGTGTGCAGGGAGTCAGGACAGGCTGCCACTGAGGCCTGGAGGGCCTTGAATAATTCAGGGAAGTGGCAGCTGTGATGGCCGCAGTCTGTCAGCTGCAGGGAAAAATTGGTGGCTAGGTTGTTCTCAGAAGATCATTCCTGATGCTCTGAGTAGAGTCAGACCAGTTTTGGGGCTCACTGAACTCATAGAGGACTTTTCACACATGCTTTCATTTCTAATCCTCACCAGGACCCTGCACAACGGGTATCAGTCATAGCCTCATTTTACAGATGAGGAAACTGAGGCCCATATGCAGAAATGACTTGCTTAAAGTTGTGAAGCAGGAGCCTCCAGGCTTCCCCCCTGTATCCTCCCCCTAGATGCACACACTGACACTCTAGAGAGAGGTGCCTTGGTCACTGTGCCCAGATGGAGATGAGAGATGCCAGGCATATGAGGACATCTGGGGTATGCTGCTAGGGCCAGCCCAAATGCAGGAAGTACCCTGGCTCAGGGCCTGCGCATAGCAGGTGCTCTCCTGCTGCCCTCGGAATGAAGGCATTGTGCAGGTGCACAGAGTAGCCCAAGGCCATACTTCTACATTTTACACAAGTTACTAGATCCTCTCTGAGCCTCAGCTTTCCTATCTGTAAGATGGGCACTAAGTGTACTGATCTCACAGGTTTTGGTAAGGACTGGGAAGACACACATAAGACAGTTAACATGGGATCTGGACTCCAAGAAGGGCTCCACATTGCAGATAAAATTGTGATGTAGATATGCCACAAAGAAAGACAGCCACAAAGGGTTGGTCTGTGCACACACGGTTTTCTCTGCCCTGAGCATCTTCCCTACCCTCCGTTGCTGTTGTCTCCTCTTCAAGGTTGACTGCATCTACCACTTCCCCCAGGATGACAGTCATGATTTCCTGACACATCCAGCATCACCCTGTTGATTTTCCCACCACCCTCCTTGGTGATATCCTAAATGGCTGATATCCTATGGATCTTACTGCTTTCTCTCTCTCTCTTTTTTTTTTTTTTTTTTTTGAGAGAGTCTCACTCTGTCACCCAGTCTAAAGTGCTATGGCATCATAGCTCACAACAACCTCAAACTCTTCTTTTTTTTTTCTTTTGAGACAAAGTCTCACTATGTTGCCCTCAATAGAGTGCCATGGCATGACAGCTCACAGCAACCTCAAACTCTTGGGCTTAAGCGATTCTCTTGCCTCAGGCTCCCAAGTAGCTGGGACTACAGGCACTTGCTATAATACCCGGCTATTTTTTTTGTTGTAGTTGTCATTGTTGTTTAGCAGGCCCAAGCCCCATTCAAACCAGCCAGCCCCAGTGTATGTAGCTAGTGCCTTAACTACTAAGCTATGGGTGCCAAGCCTGCAACCTCGAACTCTTGAGCTTGAGCATTCCTCTTGCCTCAGCCTCCCATGTAGCTGGGACTACAGGCACCCGCCATAACATCCAGCTAGTTTTTTTATTTTCACTTGAGACAGGAGTCTCACTCAGGCTGGTCTCAAACTTGTGAGCTCAAGCAATCCACCCACCTCAGCCTCCCAGAGCGTTAGGATTACAGGCAAGAACAATCCTACCTCGCATTATTTATTTTTTTTGAGTCAGAGTCTTACTCTGTTGCCTTCAAGTAGAGTGCTGCGGCATCCCATCATAGCTCACAGCAACCTCAAACTCTTGGGCTCAAGAGATCCTCCTGCCTCCTGAGTACCTGGGACTACAAACGCCTACCACGATGCCCGGTTATTTTTTAGAGATGGGGTCTCATTCTTGCTCAAGGTGGTCTCAAACTCCTGAACTCAAGCAACTCACCTGCCTCAGCCTCCCAGAGTGCTACAGGCGTGAGCCACAGGGCAGGGCCTGCCATCTCTATTTTATATGGGAAGGTAGCCCAGCCTGCCCAAGCTCAGGGCCTACACACAGTAGGTGCTTAAGTACTTCCTGCTGAACTGACAGCCCTGTAACAATGTCAGCATAAAGCAATCAGCAGTTTGGGTGCATGAGCAGTTAAAATAAACCGTTGAGGTCATGGGTGTGTTCTCTCTGCATAAACAAAAATACCCAACTGTTCATGTTTGATGAGAACCATAGCAAAAGATTAGAATGTGGCTGCTTGACCCAGAGGCCAAGCATCAGGCTCCGAACCACATCCCTGACCTGAAGGAGAACCTGCCCAAGCCCATGGGTACCAATACTTGGAGGCAGTTGGTGTGTGCCAACTGTACCCTGTGGGGAAAGGTGGATGCTCAGTCCCCAGGTCTGAGCCCTGAGACTATGGAACATCCTCCATATTTGATTCAAAATAAAAACCACAGTAAACCATAGACCCAAAACTTATACGTCGGCTGAAATTAAAATAGCTTCTTGCTACGTTTTCTGGTTTCAATATTCTGGATAAGCTCATGGAAGCTGAATCAGGCAATTTATTTGTCTCTCTTGCTTTGTTCCTATTGCTGCCCCTGCTTTACTGGGATCTCAGCACGTGTCTGGTCTCCACTCTGAAGACGGGTCTGGGGGTCCCCTGGTTCTGCACTCCTGAGACTGATCCCCCTAGGAAAGTGTCTGTGCCTAAGCACTCCCCATAGGTTCTTGTGGCCCCTCAAGAGGGGAGCAGGGCAAGGGCCCAGACTAAGCCAAGAGCTGCCCCAGCAGGCTTCTCTCCTACCACTGCTCCCACAGGGTTTCCAGCACCCCCCGGCCCCCCTCTTCTGGGGAACCTTGCGGCTGGGCCCGTGCCTGCGGCGAGTCTCACCCCAGTATTATTTTAGTCGCAGACAGACACGAGGCAGATGGTGACAACATCCCTTCCCCGCTCCCCACTGACGAGAGCCGTTGCCGCCCTGAAGCCTCAGGGTTCTTCTCCCTCAGGAATATTTCAGTCCCGACTCGGTGGCTAAATGTGGCTGCTCGTGTGAGACAAGCACACATCTGCGCTGCCTCCTCCTACCCCCTACCCATTTCCTGGGGCTGAGCAGAGAGCCCTGGGGAGGCCCTGCCCAATTCTAGCTCAGCGCCATCCCCTCAGCTGCCCTACTGTGTGCCAGGCATCATACAAGGAGCACTGTACCACTGGAGAGGGCAGTTACTGTGCCCACTTTATAGATGAGGAAACTAAGGCTCAGAGTGAAGCAGGGGCCCATTCCAGATCACACAGCGGGTTACGAGGCATTCCCCTTGATCCCAGTGCACCCTGGAGACACAAAGTGCTCCCTCCATTCTTTCCTTATACCTCAATCTCCATCTTCCTACATCTGTGCCCACCCAAGGCAACCCTCTTTCCTAGGAGCTCCCTATTTTGTTGCTGTGACCACTCTCTGCCGATAGGCCAAGACACAAAGCTGGCCAAGTGCGGACACCCTCCCTTGCCCTGCTGCTCCCAGCTCAGTGGCTGTACTTGTTATTATCAGGAGCCAGATGGAGAGGTACAGCAGGGGAGGGCTCGGCACGAGACAGGTCTGGTTCCAAACCTCAGCTTTGCTGTGACTTTGGGCAAATCTCTTAATCTCTCAGGACCTATTTGTTCACTTATAAAATGTACAACAGTAGTATCCCACCACCCTTCAATTCAGTGGGTTGACTGCAATATTTCTAGCACCTAAAGCAGGGCCTGGAACACAGCACATGCTCAACAAATATATGTTGAATGAATGACACAGGTAACAAAATTAGCACTAGGCCTGGCTAAGCAGAGCTTGTCCTCCTTGCAGCTCCACCCCTAACTCTGCCATGGTGATCCACAAAGAGCTGAAGTTGGTCACAAGAACCTAATCCCTAGGCCTCCGCCCAACCCTTGCAATACAAAGTGCTGAGAGCCTTGGTGGGCAGGCCTGGGCACCAGAGGCCTCATCTGCCAGCAAGGTGTGGGAGTTGGGCTGAGGTTGTTTTGGTTCCCTTCTTTCCCTTTCTCCGGCTACCCACCCTACTGGCCAGGGGTGGTGAAGCTGGGCAGGGGCTCTTTGAGGACTTGGGATGCTTTCTGGGCCAGTGAGGACAGGTCTATTCCTGGTCAGATCTCCTGCCATGGCTCAGCTGGCCTTCTTTTAGGGCTCGGCCAAGACTACCATCACATGAAAACTCACACCTCATAAAGATGTATAAAGCATACTGTATACACAAATATGCATCACCCAACTAAAGGCACAAAAACAAACATATACATAACTCTGTATGCATGGCAAGGTACATAAGGTCACAAATTTCCTTTCTGCAGAAATCACAGACACATGCAGCACCTGATGCACTCACGCAGTCACACAGCACAGCCATGAACACATGCCTGGCACAACCCACACGGGCCCAAGCACAAAGCTCAGGAGCACAGATATGCACAGCAGAATGTATGGAGCCTGTCTTGCGCAGAAACTGGGGTCTGTCTCCCCATATCAGAACAGGGAGTGTTTGGGGTAGGGACACAAGGCCAGTGGAAGAGGAGAACGGTAGACCAAGCCCAGGTGTTAGTGGGCTTAGAGTCAGCTCTGCAACCCCCACTTTTACAGGATTTGGGCTCAGGCATCATTGCCAGCAACATGTAGGTCCCTTATGGTAAAGAAGTCAGGAACCTGGGGTGGCACCTGTGGCTCAAAGGAGTAAGGTGCTAGCCCCATATGCCAGAGGTGGCGGATTCAAACCCAGCCCCGGCCAAAAACTGCAAAAAAAAGAAGTCGGGAACTTCACCCCTAATCACACACCAACATGTTATGGCTACTAATCTCTCCCCTCAGCAGCCACCTCGGCCCAGGTAATCCTTGCTCTAATGCATGGCACAAGAAACTGGGTGAAGCCACTATCACCACAAAAGCCAATACAAAGGAAAAGAGAAGGTTAGTGTCAGTGCAGACACCTGTGGAAACACTTTTAAACAAGGAGTTCTGGGCAGCAGACTACACTCTGCCAGTTATGGTCAGGAAGGGTAAGTCCATCTGAGTGGTCACACATCAACACCAGCCTGAGGACAGCCCTGAGACTAGCCATCTTGGGGAGGCCTCTTAGTGAAGGAACAAGGCCCTCTTCTCAGACCCATTCTCTCTGATACATCTCATCCATTGCTTCCCATCTTTCAGCACTGCTGTGTCCCTTTGCCCTGGGGCCTTACATTCTGGGCCCCTAGTTATCTGACCCCATCCTGTGTTCTTTTATTTATTTATTTATTTATTTATTTATTTATTTTGAGACAGAGCCTCAAGCTGTCACCCTGGGTAGAGTGTCGTGGCATCACAGCTCACAGCAACCTCCAACTCCTGGGCTCAAGCGAGTCTCCTGCCTCTGCCTCCCAAGTAGCTGGGACTACAGGTGCCCACCACAACGACCGGCCATTTTTTGGTTACAGCCATCATTGTTGTTTGGCGGGCCCAGGCTGGATTCGACCCGCCAGTTCAGGTGTACGTGGCTGGCACCTTAGCCCGTTGAGCCACAGGCGCCGAGCCAG